>CM037780.1:73101346-73151346 GCA_021229015.1 Solen grandis | reverse complement strand
CATTCTGGTGTTAAAGTCAGCCATTGTCAGATAAGGTCATAGGATGTAATAAAATTGTTCAGCAAAGCTTTTTTTAAAAAAAATTTTGTCCAGATAGTTAAGGAAGTTATTGTCCTAGTATGTGTATTGAAGATTATATTTGCTGCTTCAGGAAAGGACTATCAGGAGGCGAGAGTGAGGAAGAGGGAAAGACGTCAGCCTGGAACCATACCTGATCTAGCCTACCTGCACTGGGAGCGCACAGGGCAGCCCCCTGCTGGACCTTATTCTGTATGTTACCATGGTAACATGTGTGAGACCTGTTACCATGGTTATATTTATGAGAGCTGTATTTTGCTATGGTGATGTGTGTTAAGCAAGTTTGTGACAATGGTTACTGGTACATGTTTGAGAGTTGTATGTTACCATGGTTACATATAAAGTCAATCTCATTCAAATAAAGACTGATATCCAGTATCCTGACATGTGTCGGTTTAAAAAAATATTTAAAAAGAATTGAATTTAAGATGAAAAAAAGTATATATGAAAATGGCTATTTTTATTTCAACCTTTATTCAGTTGTGACTTATAAATTGATTTTCATACTTTTAACAGCATTAATGCATAAAAATACCGTAAAGCGGGTTATTTATGCGGGTGAAATATGTTCTGCATATTTTGCCATAAAAATGGGTTAGTTTTTTTCTACAGATTATTTTTCTGCGATTTCTTACCCAGGACAGAGGCGCTTGCTAACCTTGCTATTTAAAGCAAACATATTAAAATATCTAATTATAAGTATTACACCTAAGGAAGATTACTCTATTTTACATCCCACATACTCTTCCGTCAACCATAATGCACACAATTTAACAGCTGCCTTGGTATAAGTTAGTAAAAGACATGAATCGTTCCATTACTTGACATTTTAAATGTATTTTTATAGATTTTCAGATGCAAAATTTAAAGTAGTTACCTCAACTGTAAATAAATTTTGAGACAATTCAATCTGCAGACAGCAAACCATTGTTAATATATGTAGAATATTTCATTTCTACGGATTTGTGTTCATCCACAGAATAGCAGAAATAAATTACCGTAAATTACCCAAAAAATAACCTGTGCATGTAAGTTTTAACCCATTTTGCAAAATTTATATCAGTAAGAATCCCTTAATGCATCATGACTTTGTTGCTATGGAAACACAGGCCCTGGATATCCCCATCCTGAGTGACATTGAGCAGCCTGTGAAGCCTGACCCCGACAAGTACTTCTTCGAGCGTCCAAGCAGCGTGGACAAGAGACTGCCCAAACTTCCGGCCCTAGCTGACAGTGAGAGGCTCTGATCCAGCTTTCTATCTCTCTCTCTCTCTCTCTCTCTCTCTCTCTATCTATCTCTCTCTCTCTTACATATATATATATATATATGTGTGTGTGTGTGTGTGAGTGTGTGTGTGTGAAAGAACCATTATTGGTTAGAGAATTATTGGTTAGAAATTTATGTAAGCAGTGTTTTAGTTCAATTGGTAGAGCACTTGCCCTGTAAGCAAAGGGTGCCAGGTTCAAGCCTGGTGTGGCTGTACATTTACTCCCTACCTGGTTATGTTTGTTGCCCAACATGGGACTGTTACAGGATTTTTCTTTAGTGCATACTGCTTTTGTGCTGTCAATAAAAAATATGGCAATTTGGAGGAAATTTAATGAATATTAGGGTTTGCAGAAACAGCCTTTTAAAGGTGGTTAATTTTACCAAAATATAAATGACTGACTTTATTCCTTGGCCTACTTTCAGCCCTGAGGACTGCCTATGATGAGAAGTCGTTGTTCCCGTCCTACATTCGAGAGTTTGAGACCAAGATGAAGAACTACCATACCCAGGCTCTCTCCAATTCACAGGTGAGGCTTATATAACATCTTGGAACATTTTTACCGCTACCTCATATAGGTCAATTGGTCCTGGTTAGAGTATCCGCCCTAAAATCAGAAGATTGTGAGTTTGACTCCCAGCCGCAAATTAAAATAAAATGAAATAAATAATTACCAAAGTTGTTAGAAGTGGTACTGGTATAGCTCCCGTGCTTGGTACTCAGCATATAAGGGTAGTTCCAGGACTGGCTGGCCGGTGTAAGAGTAATGTTGACCGGGTGTGGTTTCATGCCACATATCTATGGCATGATACTGTAGTTTGGCAGCTTTATATCTGTCTCAAGTTGACATTGGCTCCAAATGACTGATATACTGTTGGCATGATATTAATCCCCAATAAACAAACAAATATACTTAAAAGCAATTTATTAATTCCCTACCGGGTTTTAATCAGTCAGTGGGTGGGGAGACTATAGGTTTGCAGTTCGTCTGTCCGTCCATCCAGATGTCAGGCAATCTGGATCCAAAGATTAAAAAAGGTTTAAAATAATATTATGAAACTTGGTATATGAATAGATGGCAGTACGGAAATTCTGCAGATTGCTTTGTTGTTGTTTTTCCTCAGACCAAAATTCTGGTTGCTATATTAACGGAAAAAATGCACCTCATCGTTAGGGGACTCTTGTTGCGTGCAACACCAGTTACTTGTTTCCCAATGATATTTAAAAGCCATCCACTCTGATATTTACAGGCTAAACCCGGGGGCCCACCCATCATGAAAGCCCGGCCCAGTCTACAGAATATTGGGTTCCAGCTGGGAACACAGATGTCGAAAGGCTCGGCGAAGTCAAAGTCCGTGAAAAAGAAGGGATTGGCCGGTCTACGTTTGAATCCACTGCCTCAGTCGCGTCGTAGTTCCGTCACGACGGAATCTTAATTACAGCGTTATCTGAGTGAAATATGTGTACGTGTTTATATTTCACTCTGTGAAATATGTACTTTTATATTTCACTTCATGATGTAGTGAGTGATATATGCATCTTTTATTATTTCACTCTTTGACTTAGGGAATGTAATATGTAATTTTACATATCGCTTTCATGACAAAATGTGTGAAATATGGATTTTAATATTTCATTTATTGACATTGTTTAAGTGAAATATGGATTTTTATATACCACTTAGTGAAATATGTATATTTATACACTTCACTGGACAGCGTGAGTGAAATACAATTTTTATACACCACTACTACCTGGCAGAATAAGTGGAACACCTATTTTTTATTCCTCTGGTGAAAAAAAAATGAGTGAAATGTATGTTTTTTTTTTTATAAAATAAGTGACATAAACTGATATTTTATATACATTTTATCTTGTACCTTCCAGTAGGTCCATTTTAACACCTCAAGAGAGGAAATTTGTGAGTTGTGTATTCCCTAACAAAGTAATTGAGAGTGAAAAGCTTTGTCTATTGCTTTCTCTCTTACTTGATTCAACATCACTTTGATCATGCTAAAACAGTATATTTAGGAAAAAGAGTTTTGTTTTGAGTGCTATATCCCGGAATGATGCACAATGTTAAGTTTAGATTTGCAGTAGACAGTGGTCTCCATTGTGAGGTTTTACTGCACAAGTTAATTAGATACTGATTTGCAATACAATAATTATTTTGTCAATGTATGTGTGCATACACGAGTATATGTGACTAGTTATTTTTGTGTGCATGTATATTTGATAAGTCCTTATACTCCTTTGTCTTTGTGTGTGATGTCATTTTCATTTTATTGTTTTATTTAGATAAAAAACACATTGCCAGTTAAAGACTCTGAGCCAGTTTTTAATGACAGTACATTTTACTAATTAGTATTTTATCAAACAGTCCATTTTAAGGGTTAATTATATTCATTTTCAGTAACATGGATGAAAGTATTTTATTATCAAATTTTTATTATCATTATTTTTTACTCATTGTGCTTACATTTCATATTTCTTTAATTTTTCATTTCAAACCAAAGAGACCGAATCGGGGTGACTTCCCTTTGTTAATTTATAAAATGTTTACATGTATATTTTTTACATCATACCTTGATAAATACACATCAGATAGAATCAAATATGGAAATGAAGATTTTCTTTTCCATCATTCTTTTCTTTCTTTGGATAACTTTAAATCTTACCATATTTTTAATTATAGTTTCTTCCTTTTGGAGAATGTTTTTGTACAACACTATATGTACGTATTTTGTTATTGACAGTAAATTTGTGAAAGAATTCATTATTCAACTGAATGTGGATAACATTCATAAAAACACACACACACACTTTCAGACCACACATTGCACAGGTGAGGAATATCTCTCTATCAGCCTTTAGAATATTACAGTTTACTGTATTTCCTAAAAAAAATCTTTATTTATATGATTCTGATGAGCATTTATTTAAATTTGTGATCACTTTTTGCCATTATAACGTTTTTGTTATTTATCTATTTTGTTTTTTGACATGACTGTGATTTTTGGGCCAAGTTGTACATACACTAACAACGGTCCTCCACTTCTGCTTCTCAAAGAACTTTGGTTTATACTTTTCCATTTTTCCCCAAAGATACCATTTTCCGTAATATATATTTCAAACTTTTCCAATAGTTTGTAGTTTTGATTTCTGTGTCATGCATTATTCAATATTTTTCCAAGAAAGTGAAATACGTATTCCCTTTATTTTTTCAATGAACAGATTTCTGTAGCTTATATCCTTCATTTTTTTCCTCTTAACAGATTTGTGTTGCAAATATTAATCTATTTTATTTTCCCAGAACACCCATTTCCAAAAGGTATATGTAATATATCTGAACCTTATATCGTTCTTATTAGCAAGTTCCATTTTTTTTCTCTATAAACCAAACACAGAAATAAACACGTTTCTGTTCCAGATTTTGCCAATGTATGTATGTATTCAATTTACAAAATTCCTTTTCTTTCAGTAAGCTTACCTCTGTAATTTATATTATTCATTAAAAATAGAAATTTAATAATTGTTCACAGAAAAAACAACTAATTCGATTTAGCCCAAACTATGAATAACCGCTTTTCTTGATAGCAACTGTTTGATGGTCCTTGTCATGTATCTGTATGTCCATCATGGCCCCCTGATATTACTTGAATGCAATGTACATTGATTCTTTTGTATCTAAATTGTTTTTTAAACAAATAAAGATTCAAACTTGTGTGCCATAGTGTCCTCTTCAATGAATATCCCTACTCTTGGTGGTCATTTTCAAAGCCAAGCCCAAGGGAAATATAAATTGCACATAAGCAAAAATTTTATTTTCTTAGGATTTTGTTATTTCTGCTATTAAAAAAATGTAATTTGATAAATTGAAATTGAAAAAAGTCACTTTATAATCTAGATTATCTGCGGTTTCTACCTACCAGTTGTAGAGCTGATCTATGTTCCATGTTTGACATGCTCTTAATTTGTACAGTAACTAGTTTGTGTATTTATTGAAAATTATGTTTCATCTTAATGTTAGGATAATTGGACTGAATATGGATATGTGAATGTTTTTCAATCAAAATCAAAATTGATTTTTTTAAAGGCAGAATGGAGCAGAGAACATATAACATTTTGCAGGATAAAATATACAAGAAAACAACAAAGAATAAATAAAAAAACCAAGAACGGACAAAAGAAAACAACAATATATATTAATAAATATAAAGAAATTAGCTATATAGTTCCATCTTATTTCTTCTTTCATTCTTATCCTTTTTTCCTATTCCTCTCATACAAAGTAAATGAAAAAAATGTTCGATTACATATGAGTCATTTAACATTCTTTATTTTATTACACAGTTTTTGAATTCACACACACACAAATGAACTCTGTCAGGTCAATTCTCCTTTGAATGAAATAATCTGATTCAGATCCACTTTTTTTGCGCCTACATACCGAAGGGAGAAAGCAAGACGACGAAATCGCGAAGGTACGATGACGGAAGCACGATAACGCAAAAATATATCGCGTTTCAATCATCGTGTTTTTGCCGTCGTACTTTTGCATTTTTATTATTGCAGTTTCGAGTTTTCGTCATCATACTTTCGTGTTTACTGTTTTTTTTTTTGCGTATAAATTTATTTCATTTACAGGCAAAGACCCTAATGGAATTCCTTTTATTAATAGTCTTGACTACCGACTTGTACTTTTCGCTATTCAGTCAATAAATGTTCATTAAGCACCCCATACACAATTACACAACAAGAGTATGGTGAGAGTCAATATATGGTCTAAGGGGGATAACAAATACAGCCCTACCTTAATGACTGGCATTGATTATCTCCCATATTCCCTCTTCCTTAAAAAAATAATTAAAAAATAAAATAAAAAAATAAATAAAAATTGACAATAAACAAATATTTAAATTTTAGGTCAACGTACGTATACACTCTTCCTCTATCTCACCAACACACAAACATATTAAAAATCCTGCATTCAAGTCCATATGTTTTAATAGGTAGATCATAGTTATTTTAATATTACTAAACAATAATATAAAAAAATCAAAAGCTCCTGGAACGAAAAACAGTGTGTGCGAATCGGTGTGAAGATTTATGATACCGATATTTTATGGCAACTTACCATAATAAGTATGGGGATAGACAATAGTAAACATGTCCTTTTAAGATTGTTGTATTGTATTGGGGTTTACCGTCACTGCGATAGTATTTCAATCATATAGCGACGTCCAGCTAATTACAGGTGGAGGGAGACCCCGAGTACACAGAGGTACCCGGGTAGAACCACCGACCTACCGCAAGCCAGCTGGAAGGCTTCCTCACATGAAAAATCCGAAGTCCCCCAGGGTGCCCATTCACGTAAAACTTTGCGTGAATCACGCAAAAAAAAAATATGTGCACGCAGATTTTTTTAACATTGATGGACCGTACATGTACGCAGATTTTTTTTTTGGCAAAAAAATAAGCTTATTAAACGAAAATATTGCTGATAAAACGGGTTTTCATTACAAATTGCCAGATTTGTCGTAAACTAACGCTTGACCTTTTGGACGGCTCACGCATCACGGTAATTGAACGACAACGTAAGCAAAACCCGTACGATATGTCGTTGAAGGGCCAAAAGAAAGGAATCTATCCTCGTTTTTCAAATCGAAGAAAGTAAGTGAATTCAACGGACCAAAACAACAATCTAAATACCTACGTTACATCCAGGTTAATTCATCTTGTTAAATTTGTAAAAAGACGGTTTCCGCGTCTATTAAATGACATGGAATTTCTGATATGCAACGTCGGATACGGAATTTCTTAGTTGTTTTATGTTACGTTCGAACGTTGTTTGAATTAATACTAATGTATTTAAGTCAAATAAGTAACGAACACGCTTTGAAAATAAAATCGTGTTCTTTCCACAAATAATATATAAGTATTTGTACCCTGATTTTTTGTCTGTACCCCAATTTTTTCAAACCAGTGGGTACATGTACCCCAATTTTTTCAAACCAGTGGACATGCTGGTCCCCACCGGGATTCGAACCCACAGCGGTGAGGGGCTGAGAGATTTGTAGTCCACGACCGTAACCGCTCGGCCCCTTTTAAGATGGATAGAAAATAATTATGAGAAGTAAATATTCAGGTTTCGGTTATTTTATGTTGTTACGATAACACACATAGAAAGCATAAGTCTGATACAAAGCCATGTTATATCTAACATTCACATCAAGTTTCCCCTAACAATAAACTAATCGCCACTCTTTCCCTCCCTATTTCACTTACACGCAGTTAATGAGATTTCCATCAATATGTATTATCTTTATCCAAAAAGGCGAACTACAGCAACACTATTTTCATTCTTTTATTTAACGTTGGTATCTAACAAAATTTAAGTGACCCAGCAGATCTGCAGCTCGACAAACCTCCTTTCATTTGAGACACACACATGACTTCTGTGCCTTCAGTACTTTGATTGCCCTACGGCCGTTAAATTCATTTAGAGTTGTCTCCCTTTTTCTAAGAAAACAAAGCAGGAAGGAAAATTTAAAACAAATCGGGAAATTGGCAGAAAAAAGCTGAACATTTAGAGGTATTTTTCGGTATTTTGTGTTTCTTTGATGCAACAACCAGTGAGTGATTATGCTGGTTGGCTTGCCATGCATGTAAACGAAACGTTCAACACTCTCGTTTTTTTAATTATCGTCTGATTAATCGTTGTCCTTGAATCCATTTCTATAAAATACTGTACTAGATAATGAATTTCTTTATTTTAATCAATATTTATTTTTATAAATACGTATGGATCTATATTGAGGAATGCATGTATGTATAAGACTGTGTCTTAAAACAATATAATATATTACGCTACTTTCGATTTCGTGTTAGGACATGTTTCATATTTGCTTCACCCACCTCTCTCTCTCTCTCTCTTATTTGGGTCATTTCATATGGTAAGGTATGAGGAGAACGTGAATGTTGTATAAAGTGGGTAAGGTTAAACAGATATAAAGTCGTGTTTCTAGTGGCATGACTAAAAAGTGGGACCTGTAGATAGACCTCTGGTGGATTTAAGGGTGGGGCGCACCCGGCACCCGCCCCCTCAAAAATTCCCGGACCATACATAAATGTAGACATATAACCAACAAAACAGTCACAAAAATGCACTATTTTACAGTTTTAAATTAAAAAATCCCCTGGATCCCCATCAAAACTATAAATACACCATTCTCCCGGCTCGAGCAAAGCTACAAGACGCTTGTAATGTCACTACATTATTTGGCGCATTATTTTAATATAGCCCCCCCCCCTTCCCCACAACCTGAACTCCTGGAGACGGTACTGTAGACTCTCAGAATTCATTCCAGGATTGTCACACAAAGGGCCACTGTCCCATGCCATCTCTGAAAAGGGGCCACCTGATTTTTTATTGAGTCATACTATTGCTTCTGTTAAACAAAACAAGAAACAATGTGCTTACAGTTAGTTTGCATGTGTCTCTTCTGTGTTTAGCCACTTAAGACATGGAGGGTACAGGGATAGTGCTCAGCGATGAGATCCCTTATTTAAGCAAGAGTTCCAAAATGAATGATATGTTCAATATTAAAACCATACATAGAAGTAATAGTCTTAAATGATTATGATATGTTCACAACACAGTAACTTAGCAAGCATCAACATTCAAATTGAATGATCAATCAGTATTCTATTTTGCGTGGCTATTTCTGCTTACGCGTTCAAATGATCGATACCTTCCACGTGTCGGTTAAGCATAGGCCTACTGGTTAGAAAAGAAAATGGTGTCGTGGGTCATAGTGCTTGACTTTTTGTGTTTAAAACACAGAGAACATTAATCATATTGTTTATTTTTATCATAGTCAAGCCAGCAGTAATTGTGTTTTGAAAATTGTGTTTTTGAGAGCTCAGGGTGAGCTATTAGGATCGATGAATGTCGGTCGTCCGTCCATCTGCCATTCACAGTAAGGTTGTTTACACATCTTCATTTCTTAAGCAGTCATATTCAAACTGTATGACAATGTTTATTACCATAATCTCACGGCCAAGTTCGATAATGGTCGATATCGGCTATTTAGGTTAGGATTTATGCCCCTTTTAATACTAAAAAAAATGCCAGATTTCAGTTTGTTTGCACTCTAGCATCTTCATTTCTCAAGTAATCATTTTCAAACTTTAGAACAATGTTTATAGCCATATCCTTCGGTTTGTTTATGGCTGATACCGGACCTTAGATTTCTCAAGTAATCATCTTCAAATTTTAGAACAATGTTTATAGCCATATACCTTCGGTTTGTTTATGGCTGATACCGGACTCTTAGGTCAGGAGTTCTGCTCCTTTTAATATTAAAAAGTGCCAGATTTCAGTTTGTTTGCAATCTAGCATTTCTCTAGTAATCATCTTCAAATTTTATAAAAATGTTTGTAGCCATAATCTTTTGGCAAAGTACAATTATGGCTGATATTGGCCAGTCAAATAATGGTAATGATCTCATACATTATGTATTCAGCACAACTATGATATAATATATATTTACTTGTAAAGGCAATGAATGAATTTTATCCCCCGCCAATGCGGCTTGGGAACTAGTAATAGTCTATCTTCGTCCGTCCGTCTGTCCGTCCTTCCGTCCCACATTTTTGTCCGGAGCATAACTCGAAAAGTATTTCAGGAATCAACTTGATACTGCATAGATGGATAGATCTTATAGAGCAGGAGTGCAGTGCACAAGAATGATAATTCTACCTTTCATAATTTTTGAGTTATTGCCCTTTGTTATTTCTCAGACTAAATTTGGTCCGGAGCGTAAGTCAAAAAGTATTTGAGGTTTGAACTTGATACTTCATAGGTTAATAGATCTCATTGAGGAGGAGTGCAGTGAACAAGAATGATAACCCTACTTTTCATAATTTTTGAGTTATTGCCCTTTGTTATTTTCAGACTTTATTTTTATCCGGCGCATATGTCAAAAAGTATTTGAGGTATGAACTTGATACTTCAAAGGTTAATAGACCTCATGTGGGAGGCTTGCAGTGCACAAGAATGATAACTCTACATTTCGTATTTTTTTAGTTATTGCCCTTTGTAATTTTTTAGACTTTATTGTTGTTCGGACCAAAACTTGAAAAGTATTTCAGATTTTAACTTGATACTTCATAGGTGGATAGATCTCAATGAGGAGGAGTGCAGTGCACAGGAATGAATGATAATTCTACCTTCCATAATTTTTTAATTACTGCCCTTTGTTATTTTGGAGACTTAATTTTTGTCTGGAGCATAAGTCAATAAGTATTTGAGATGTCAACTTGAAACATAATAGGTTGATAGATCTCATAGAGGAAGAGTGCAGTGCACAAGAATGATAAACCTATCTTTCATTTTTTTTTAGTTACAGCCCTTTTTTATTTTATTTTTTTACGTTCATTTTTGTCACAGTGACCTTGATATTTTACCTATAATATATATATTCTACTCTCCAACAATTCTTCTAAAGAGCGATCATTCGGCGGGGATGGCCATGTCAACATGGCTCTTGTTTCTCAGGGAAGCGTCTTTAGGGCCATCTTAGCCTTCTTTTTTTTTCTTTTTTTTTTGCATACAATTTGGACCCTGTTCTTAAGCAGTCTGCTATCATCATTGTGGGTTGGGTAAGATCATTTATATTAACAGATTCGATCGGGATTACGCTTAGGCAATCTATGTGGGGAACTGGGAGGTAACATCCTCAGGGACGCATGGTTGTAGGCATGATTGTTTTCCTCAATTATTTTATCGAAGAAATTGGCTATACGCATCTGCTTGCGTCTTGACATTTTTCATTAGCCATTTGTGAGACGTAAGGCGAATCGCCGACCAATTAAAGTGTATCAAAATATATCGCAGATTGCTCGGATTTAAAAATTGATAAAATGTGTGAGGAATTTATAGCCGCAGTCTACTAATTTTCCAACGGGAAATATCTTCCTGGATGCACATAGATACGATCAAACTCCACGCAGTGGAGATTGAGATACGATAAGTAAACAACCCGTTAGGGCACTGAGTATCTTAGAAAGCGCCTGGGGCAAAAATTATGAGCTACACGGGCTCGTGCAAATCTTTGAAATGGGCAAGTCGATTATTAAACTGGCATTTGGAGCAAAAACACAGCCTAGGATGAAATATCAAATTGGACAAGGCAATATACTCAGAATACATACAAGTTTAAAATCATTTTAATCATGTCACCTCAAAACGCAAATTTGCCTTTCATGTGTGTTTTTTATTCTATTTTTTTTTTGCTCACCTGAGCACATGTGCTAAGGATGAGCTTTTAGGATCGATCACTTTGCACTCTAGCATCTTCATTTCTTAAGCAATTATCTTTATGACCATGTTTATTGCCATAATTTCTTGGCAAAGTTCGATTATGGCTGATATAGTCCTATAAGGTCAGGATTTATGCCCTTTTATATATTAAAAAAATCCAATGTTCAGTTTGTTTGCACTCTAGCATCTTCATTTCTCAAGCAATCATCTTCTCACTCTGTGACAATGTTTATAGTCATTTTTTTGGCCAAGTTCGATTATGGCTGATATCCGTCAATTAGGTCAGAAGTTATGCTCCTTTTGATATAAAATGTCATATTTTTGATCACCTGAGCTCAAATGTGAGCTTTTGTGGTCACAATGCGTCCGTCGACCGTCGTCAGCAATTTGCTTTAAACAACATTCCTTCTGCAACCGCTGGGCAGACTTTGATAAAACTTGGCAGGGATGATTCTTGGGTAAACCTTTACAAAAGTTGCTAAAATAAACTTAATTCATGTAGAACTCTGGTTGCCATGGCAGCGGAAAAAATAAGGAAAACTTTAAGAATCATCTCCTTCAAAACTACTGGCTAGATTTCGAAATGTTTAGTACAGATGTTCCTTGGGTAACCATCTACCTAGATTGCTAAAACTGTTTCCATCTGTATAAAAAACATGGCTGCTATGGGCGGGGCTAATTTGCCTGATATGTATATAGTGTAAATTTTAAATGACATCTACTCTGAAACCACTGGACAGAAATTGATGAAATTTGGCAAGGATGATCCTTGTGTGATTATTCACAAAAATGGCTAAAATAAACTTGATCCATGAAGAACTATGGTTGCCATGGCAACAGAAAGGAAAAAAACATGAACACTTTAAAAATCATCTTCTGAAAGATTTCAGAATGTTTTAGCAAGATTGCTAAAATTGTTCCGATCCGTAAAAAAATGGCTACTATGGGCGGGGCTAATTTGCCTTATATGTATATAGAGAAAACTTTAAATGACATCTACTTTGAAACCACTCGAAATATGTATTTGTCTACATGGCAAACTTGGCCCTCTTGTTTAAATTCACAAGAGGACAACGTGCTCCAGGTGAGCTATTGAGATAAACATTCGCCCGTCCTTTTGCATCGCCAGTCGTTTGTCGTGCGGCATCAACAATTTTCTTTAAAATACATCTCCTCTGAAACCACTCGTCAAAAATTTATGAAACTTGGCATGAATGTTCTAAAGTGGCTTTTCACAAAAGTTACTAAATGAATTTGTTGACAGATCAATGCAGAGCTCTGGTTGCCTGAAAAACATATTGAATAAATTTCGTGTGAAGCCGATGGTCAGAATATAATTTCATTTGAAGCAAATATTCACCTCATAGCTTTCTTCCATAATTGCAAAATTAAAGTTGATCCAATAAAAATGAGGCCCTAAAGGTGAAGGTTGTTTTAAAATATACTGACTCTGTATAAAAAATAAAAATTCTTCTTCTGTGAAACCGATGGTTAGAATTTTTTTTTTTTGGCATGTATGTTAACCTCATGACTACCACCATAATTGCTAAAATAAAATAGATGTCTTGGAAATGTGGAACCTAGAGGGCTGTCATTCTTTTTAATACTCACTATAGATCATTTCACAATTCTTAATATATTAAACAAGAATTTGTGGACGAGAGGGTAAAGTCACTGACTTTAAGCCCCTAACCGCATGGGTTCGAATCCCGGCAGGGTCATTCGGATTTTCATGTGAGGAAGCTTTCCAGTTGGCTTGCGGTAGGTCGGTGGTTCCACCCGGATGCCTCTGTGCTTTCGGGGTCTTCTTCCACCTGTAATTAGCTGGACGTCGCTATATAACTGAAATACTGTCGAAGCGACGGTAAACTCAAATAGTCAAATCAAGTCTAGTAAAATGTGTGTTTTCACGATGTTTATAGATATACTAAATCTTTAAATATGTGCTGCCTGTCACATATTGTAAGGACAGTCATGGGACTTACAAGGAATGATCTGTTACTCGGGATTTCAAATATTCATAAAAAATGATTATAAGACCAGATAAAATTAAATTATAATATAATTGTGTTTGATTAAGGAATTAAAACCATCCCTGTTGTTGTTTTTTTTTTTTTTTTTTTTTTTTGTGTGTGTGTGTTGTGTTTTTTTTTTACAAAGGATTCTCAAACGTCTATCATTTTTTTAAAAAAAAAAAAATTAAAACGAAAAAAATTTTTAAAAACACTTTTCCATAGCGTGCATATTACAAGGGAAATAACTCTGATTGAATAATTCAAGAAGAATACAATAACAGTTGTCTTTCTTTAATTGTTTTTCCTTTTCTTTCATGCAGGTATAACATCATGGCGACCAGTCCAGATTCAATAGAAGCAGGATCGGACGACTACGTACCGCACTTCTGTGACCCCTGTAAGTATGTTGGGTCAGATGAAAGAGCCATGTCTTATTGTGGACAGTGTAATGAGTATATGTGTCAGGTTTGTGAAAAAACACACAGGGGCTTCAAATCAACACGGAACCATACGGTTATTACTGGACAGAAATTATTATCAACCATTAAACCTAATCCGCCATTACCATTACCAATTGCCTACTGTGATGATCACAGGAACAATTTAATAATTGGGTTTTGCGAGAGTCACAAGATATTGACATGTGACGTGTGTTCCTCAACAGCACACCGGAAATGTTCAAAGACGTCGCTACGCGATAAAACGAACAAAATGAATAAAAGTCAGCTGGACAAGTTGGTATCAAGAATGAAACAAATTAAAAAAAATATTGAAACATTACGATTATCCCGTGGTAAAGATGTTGATTTGTTAATCAAACAGGCGAAGAAATCAGTCAGAGATGTCCAGGAACTGAGGAGAAACATCAATGAAAGGATAGATGATCTTGAGGAAAAGGCATACAAGGCTATTGAAGACGCTAAAAAGGCTACGGAATCGGAATTGAAGGATCACGTGACTGCATGTGAAAATATTCTGAAGCAAGTTGACGAAAGTATCAAAGATATGCAAGACTGCCAGACCTCAATGAATATAGAAATGATGTTTATCGGACTGACAAAGTCATCTGTTAAAGTCGATGAAATGGAGAAAATTGCTACAGACGTAAAGTCGGAAGCTACCCAATGTCACCTGACTTTCCAGCCCAACAAAGTCATACAGGATCTTTTACAGCAGGTGACTGAGCTCGGTCACGTGATTACCACCTTTCAAAGCACTGATGTATCCAGCGGAGGGAATATATTTGAAATGACAGTTTCTAGTAAACAAGACATCAACATTAACACGAACTGGATATCTGGTTCAACATTTCTCCCCAGTGGTGATCTTGTTTTATGTGACCCTGGTAACAAGAAGTTACATCTGTATAGCCCCACCTTCATCTCTAAGGAGAATGTAGATCTACCATCACAACCACATGACGTCTGTACAGTAGCTGATACAGAGGTTGTCGTCACGTTACCAGAACAACAGAAGATTCAGTTTGTCTCTGTACAGCCGCGGCTGAAACTCGGAAAATCATTGAGTGTAGACAGGATGTGTTGGGGTATAGACTGTCATGGCGGCATGATGTACGTCACGTGTCACGACTTTAATAATGGAGAAGTACTGGTGATGACAATGGATGGACAGATACAGAGGAGACTCGGGCTGGTACAAGGACAGTACATGTTTACACGCCCAGACTATGTACGTGTAAGTCGCAACAGTGACCGTGTTTATGTATCTGACTGTAACACCTACACCGTAACATGTCTGACACAACATGGTGATTTGATATACAAGTATACACACAAGAATTTATTGTATCCTGGAGACATTCACGTAGACAGTCAGGACAACATACTTGTAAGTGGGTGGAGGCCTTACAACATTCATCGTGTAGATAAGCACGGTACTTACCACTCCATACTGGTCAGTCACAGTGATGGGGTAGAACTGCCGTGGTGTCTCTCATACCGGGACACTGATGGGGCGTTGTTTGTAGGAATGAATAGTAAACCTGCTGGTAAGGTGTTCTGGCTGAAGAAGTAATGAAGAAGTAATATGTAGACTGTTTTATCAGGATTAATATCATCATGGCAACCTTGAAGTATTGTTTCAAATATATGAAGTCAGACACTCTTATTACATGGTGCGAGTATTTGAGAGTCAGGCCGAAACTCGAACCGGGAACCTCTATGGTTGTTTTTCACCAAACAAGGAATTTATCTGCTTAACATACATTCCACTCCATATTTAAGATTGTAAGATGATTAACATGTATTTTGATTAGTTTGGTTGCAGCAAATCGTGTTTCATGTTTTCCACGGGATCTTCGTGTCTGTATTTGACGGTATAATCTATTTTTAGCTCAACTCGACTGAGTTTACACAATTACTCCGTACAAAACATTCATGTATTTTCTGAACATGATGATACACTTGGGTGCTCGTTTTCCTATTTAATAGCTTATTTCAGTTTTCAAAACTTCAACTGTTTATATACGTGAATATATATCTTTATTTTTACTTTTTTTTTCACATTTACTAGTTTATTACAGTTTAAATAAAAAAAAAAAAAAAAAATAACAATCACCGACCTCGTTTTTATGATACGTTCGTATATCGATGGTTAACATCTTTAACAAATGGCTAAAATAAACATCTGTCTTTGAAAAGAAATAAGAAAAAATAATGCTATGAGATAAGTTATGATTGTTCAAATTATTAGATTAAGTGGTTCAAATATCCGCCGGTACTTCGTTTTTTGTCATATATGTGAGGAAAAAAAGTAGCTTAATTTTCTTGTTTTTCATATAAGTATTCCATAAAGGTTCCTTGATCAGAACATTAAAAAAAAGTCACCGAGTTCATTTTGGAGTGAATGAGCTGTTTCCATGGTAACAGGCACAAGGTGTGTTCTCTCTTTCTTGACGAACCTAGCAATAATTATCTATTTGTGATTTTTGTCGCATATTGACTGACTGATTTTACATTTTTTTAATCATTTTATATTTTAATTTGTTCAATAATAATTCAATAATCACATTATAGTTTAAGAAGTCTTTTCGAATGCTATTTTGCGGAATAATTCACGGTGTTAAGTTCAGATGCGCAGTAATCTATTATTACAGAGGCCGGAGTCGTGGGTTCAACCTCCGGTCAGGACCATCGTTAAAATGGTTCTGGTATGTCTACTTTGCCTGGTGTTCAGTATCAGGGTAGTTCCAGGACTAGTTGTCAAGGTGATGAGATAATGTTACTGAGCGTACTGCTGTCAGATCCATTGTATCTGGAGTCAGCGTTATAAGTATTTCAATAGATAATTTTATAATCTTAGAAAAACAGTATATATAATGCGTGGCATTACTTATTTTATTATTCCGGATACTTTTAAATCATTCATGCTCATGGTTGATTTATTTTCGTCGTTTTCCTGATTTTTTATCCGAAAATATTTCCCCTAGGTAACTGGTTTATAAATCAATCACAATGTTTTCTTGAACACGAATCCATTTATAACCATCAATGCACCAGCTGTATTGCCTGTTATACAGATTCCTCGAAATTAAGTGTCAACGAAAACAAATGATTTTATAGAAACCGTGATCAGATCTACATGTTCAAACATAATTCTAGACAGCGCAATGACAGATCCGTTCATGTCCGTTAATTATGCCTACCAAAATAATTGGCTAAGCGTCCTTTATGATAAATGCATGAACATTTACTCAATAGGGAAATATAAACACAAATAAAGACATTCACAGGTCATATGTGTTAAAATGTCCAATTTAGTTTTTGTTTTTGTTTTCTTTTTTGTGTACTTTCTCTTGTATATGCTTACATACATATGCATATATAAAGTGTAAATATCCTAAAATCTTCATATGCATTTTTTATTGTATTTGTATGGACCTCTTTAATTTAAAATGATTGTATCGTTTATGACAATAAGATTTTCTGAATTATGTCCAGTGAAAGCTGTGAACAAAAGTCACTGGCCACAGCTGACACATGGCCTTTACTTGGAGGTGGCTAATATTCAATGGCTAAATTCTCGGTCACTGGCCTCCTTTCACCGTTAGGCTCTTATTCAGAGGCACAATTCCTTATAACTTGGAAATCTCTCGCTGGCCTTTGTTCACCATTGGGCCGTTATTTAGAGGTAAAATGACTTATACATTGGAATCCTTTCGCTGGCCTTTGTTCACCATTGGGCCGTTATTCAGAGATAAAATGACTTAAAACTTTGAATATATTCGCTGGCCTCTGTTTACCAATGGTCCGTTAATTAGAGGTAAAGGCCTCATATCTTGGAATCCTCTCGCTAACCTCTGTTCAGAATTGGGCCGTCATTCAGAGGTAAAATTCCTTATAACTTGGAATCCTTTCCCTGGCCTTTGTTCACCATTGGCCGTTATTCAGAGGAAAATTTTTCCGTTATTCAGAGGTAAAATTCCTTATAACTTGGAATCCTCTCGCTGGATCAGGCATTGGGCCGTTATTCAGAGGAAACAGTCTATTCAGTGATGGGAATTCCCCCCCCCCACACACACACATTTCGATGTCCTCATTTCACAGTCGGGCTGTTTCCAGAGTCAGTGACCTTTATTCAGTGGTTGTATATTTTAGATGTTATGTTTATTTCTAAAATTATTGTGTTTGGAATCCGGTCACTGGCCTTTGTACAGAGGTTGGCTATTTCAGATGTTAAAATCACTAAAATCGTCGGTGGGAACCAGGTCACTGGCCTTTGTACATGTAGGCTGTATCAAGAGGTGTAGGGGATAATGTGACTTGATTTTTTCATCTGTTCGTAAAATAATTTGTACAGATTTTATCACACAAATATTAAATATGTTCCTTCATTTTGATTAAATTCTTATCCATATATTTATGAAGTAATTATCTATTAATTAACATTTCCAGACGCTTCAAAGCAGCTCGTTCACAGATGATCGGTAGAATTAAGACATAGATAAATAACTACTCCCCTTGTTGAGGTTAGTAAAGTATTTGTTTCAGGATCGGTAGAATTAAATAAAAATAACTAGTTTCTGTTCCTGACAGTGTAGGTCATATTGTACAGGAAAAGGCTATTTTCATAAACGCAAGTCAGTCAAAATTAGTTTACGGTATACCTGAAGCAGATGCTTGTGGTAACACGTGACACTTTCTGCAATATGGCTTCTTCACCAGTTCAGGGTAGTGATTTCGTAAATTCGCCCTATAACGTTAGCGCATGCGCGAATGTTAATAACAACTGGCAAGTGATGGTAATTGAAAAAAGAAAATCTAAATACAGGTTTTATCATTTTAAATATATTTTCAATACCCTCTGTGACGGTAAACCCTGTGATGGGGAAACCATCCATTTTTTACGACCATTGATGGTTGCATTTGGTGACCATGCGTCTGTTGATGTGTATTGATAGACGTAATACACATTGTAAAATATAATTTTCCGTTAGTGACCATCTGTGATGGAGCTGTTTTAATTGTATTAATTTGTACTTTGTAGAATCAATATACGCCTTCTTTTGCCTGTAATATGATTTATGTTTATGTAAATATAGAAACAGTTGATTCAGTATCTATGTAATATATTTCTTCGATGGTTGAGTGACTTCCAGTTTCAACAATCAATAACATTTGTATATAAATCTCTTTCAACAATGACAAAATAAGTAACAAGGTCAATATGCATAAACAAGTGATTTTGTGTAATTATAAACAGTTTACCTATATCTCGTTTGCTTATTATATCCCTCGCTAAACAATCACCATTACTTTCACGTTCGAATATAAATTCTGCCCTGAACTATTTTGCCCTGAAAGTTTCTATTTGGCACACAAGCGGGAATGTGTGTGGTCGTGTGTGTATGTAAACGGAAATAACTCGACTTAAACTGAAGTTTAAGTATCAAACGGTATAAGATGAGACAGTGGTGTAATGTCACACCCAATCACATTATCCAGACACGTGGCATGATATCACACCCAGTCACATTATCCAGACACGTGGCATGATATCACACCCAATCACATTATCCAGACACGTGGCATGATATCACACCCAATCACATTATACCAAACACGTGGCCATGCATATATCACACCCATCACATTATCCAGACACGTGGCATGATATCACACCCAGTCACATTATCCAGACACGTGGCATGATATCACACCCAATCACATTATCCAGACACGTGGCATGATATCACACCAATCACATTATCCAGTCACGTGGGCAACCAGTCCTGGATTACGGTAACGGTAATGACTATATATATTAATTGTTCTGCTTTGTGCATATATACATACCCGATCACATGACTGAAAGGACACAGTGGTCACTCACTACACAAGACGCGAAGTAAAAGAAAGAAAACAAGGAGGTAATGAGAGGATCGTACTTTCGTTCCTGGTCCCTGGTCGCGTTACAAACGTTTATTTTACGTCGATTCAGAAACAAGCTGACTTCTTACATGTTTAACTTTGCCGCGTTGAAGAGAATCAGGGCTACAGTAATGTATGAGCAAACAGGAAGCCTTGATCAGACAGATCCTGGAAGTTAATATCTAATCTGGGTTTGCCAAGGCTTCAAAATGCCTCTGTATGATGTATTTTTGATTTTTTTAGTGTGCGCTGATTGGGAAACAAGTTCTGATATAAATAATACTAATTACTCTCGACAGTTGCTGTGTTGGACCAGTACTAAGCTCCCTGGAAGGCCAAGAAAAATCCTTGCCCCACATGGGGTTCGAACCCATAACCTTCGGATCCGCAGTCGGGTATGTCACAACTGCCACACGGCGTTCCATTTAAAGTTGTCAGTGATGGTTCTGGTAAATTTGATAACTTCCGGGATTTATTGTCCGACATTAGGATAATGGCACAGGAAATGGTATCATGTCATTCGACTTCTGTGTTATTTTGACAGCGCGGTTGTATACATGACATATTGTATATGGATCATAGACCACAAGCAAGGGATAATGACAATATATATATGCCCGCTTTCTGTAATCCAGTGTATAAATAAAGTGAGTGATACGCAGCTTTCCAAATTATAACGTGCCTCGAGAGTTAACGAGAGCGCGCGTACCTGTCAACGGGTAGCAGACATTTCGATAAATGATTAAGCCGGTAAATTTCATCTACAGTGAGTTTAAACAAAGGAACGAAGAGATCGGATGCATAATTAGAGTATTTGTTAAGTTTGATTATAAGTAAGAGAGGAAAGGAAGAAAAAATGTTACTTGTCCGATATGACTCAGCGCGGGCATGAGATAGATGATAGCCTCAAGTACATGCAGGGTTAGCCCGTAGGGCCTTCTTGTTCTTTATAAATTGACTGGTGTTATTAAAACAATCTTCAACGGCAGAAATGTAGAATTATTGATTCCTTTAATCACGTCGCATCGTCTGGTAGATCAACCCCTCTGACGTCTGTTTATGTCAAAAGCAGTAGAATAAATTAATGACTAAACAAAGAAACCATTTCAGTACCAGATTAATTAAATATCAGTTGGGAATTTTCGAAAATATATATCAAATTCAAAATGAACGCTTTGATTTTCAATCTCGTTCCAGATCTCGGACAACACGCGATTTCAGAAAAACGATACGGCCAAAAAAAAAAAAAAAAATTGCTGCGCATCTGTTGTTATAGGTATACATGGCAAATCACATTGTGCAGTTAATATACCAAACCAACTTCAATTGATTATTGTCTGTGTGATTAGAACACCCGCCCTTGCAGCGGGAGCCCGTGGGTTCGATCCCCGGTAGCTACATATTTAAGTTGCTTAAATGGTATGTGTCGAACTCCCTGCTTTTCACTTCACATATTCAAGACGTATGCGGTCGGGTGAGGTGCCTGTCTGTCGTGAATATATCCATCGTCGGATACCCCCGGCTGTTTTTTTCCGTTTCACTACATGATATCATGATCTATAGACCCTATAGATGATCTACCGATCGGCCGTGTGTAAATGACATGACGATGGACTAACCACGTGGAGTCTATATATGACGCAATACGGGACCTTACACGTGTATCCACGTAGGCAATCATAAACGCCCAGACGCATACCAGATAAATATTCAATTATATAACCTTGGTTTTGGGGTCTACTATGCCGAAAAGGTAAAGTCGCTGCACTTAACACTCACTGGGCCCTCACCGCGTAGGTTTGAGTCTCGGCAAGGTCATTCGGATTTTCATGTGAGAAAGCCTTCCAGCCCGGTTGCCTCAGTGCATTCGGATCTTCCTCCACCTGTAATTTGCTGGACGCCGCTATATGACTGAACTTTCGCAGCGACGGTAAACATCAAAAGATCAATAAACTTTATTTTTGATATATTAAGATTAATCCAGTGGATTTTTTTCAGCAAATCGTGCCAAATATTTTCCACGTCCTCTTCATGTCTGGATTGGTCATAAGTATAATAAAATAAATAGGAATTCCAATTTTGCTACTTATCAGACCTATACTGATTGTAGATCGCGATTATAAAATCAAACAAAACATGAATGAACGGACTGTGAACGAATTATTATTTGTAATCTAGCACCAAGAAAACTGAAAATAACGGCTACTTGTGTATGTCTCATACAATTCAATAAAGTTGCATCAAACACATTTAATCCAGCTGTTCGAGTTCAACACAATAAGCATGTATATAGAATACACGCGCGTGACGTGGAATAATGTAATTCGGCTGTAACCAGAGGCAGAACAGTTCCTTTTGTTATTCTAAAGTGGAAATAGTAAGGGTGGAGATAATCGCTTACGGTTTCGCATCATTTTACACCTTTTGAAAAAAATGAAAATCAAGACGTCGTGGTTTCCTGTTAGAAAAAGTGTCTACAATGTCCAGCTCTCGCTCTCGATAAATGTTTAAGTTCAGCCCACTCATTCCTTCGATTCCAATGATACTTCCTATGTACTCGACACATAGTCGAATACGACCTTTCTGGAGTGGATATTGATACAGGAACAACAATCGGCAGGATCAACCATCGTGGAATGGTATGGTAGGAGTCTTCTGACGCCAAAGAGAGCGTGGCTGCAAGGTCTGGCGGTGCTGCGGTACTTCTTTGTCTACATTGCTTATTTGGTGAAACCAATACTCTCTATTTTCTTTAATCGATTAGACATTGTTAGATAATAACAAATAAAATATATAGAAATAGGAGATCCAAACTGTAATGATCAAACATTCGAAATCGCCACGAATTGTTAATATATAACAGATTTTCCAACATTTCAGACCGATACACGGTAGTGATTTTGATCAGTAGGTTTTATTTTCAAATGGGAGAACGGGTCTTCATTCTTAAAATATCACGATATTCAGAAGGTTATGACATTTTAAAAGAAAACCGCGATGTAGACAAGCTTCGGATGTTCTTGGTTCAATTGGAAATCGCGTTAAAATAAACGAACAAACAGTGCATACAGTTTTAATTATAAGTAAACTTACGAAAATAAAATTCATATATCAACCCATTGCAGATCTAAATAAAACCTTTTTTCTGACTTTTAATCTTTGCATTTCCGAAAAAGATCGTATATAATTATGCCTTACCCGGGTAAGCATTATTTTATTTTTATATCATTTTTCGCATTAAAATATTTTTTTTATTTTATCTACCTCCCGGAACGAATTGTATTCAGCGTGTATATAGGCATCTACGTCACTGGTAAGTGTTAAATATAAGAAAATAATTTTGTGATGGTTATACGAAACCGGAAACAGCTTTTTGAGTATGAAGGAAAATCGTGTACGCATAGGTGGCTTAATATAACCAAAATTAAATGTGTGCATGGTATTATCAATGTGTGTTTGACTGGTTTGACACGATATTGTTTGTTTGTTGAGTGGAACGTCCCACCAATAACAATTCAGTCTTTTGGAGACTATGTCTTCTTAATACAAATATGGTGCTGCTACACTGCAGTATCACGGTGTGAACATGTGGCATGATACCACTCCAAGTCACATTATTCTGACACCGGGCCGACCAATTTCGGAACTGCTCTGTATATATGCTGAGCGCCATTCAGGGAGCTACCAGTACCATTTTAACGTCCTTAGTATGTCGCGGTCGAGAATCGAAACGACGACCTCCTGCTACCCAGGAAAAGGCTCTAACCACTCGGCCACTGGGAACGGATGTTGTCCAATGGCTTTCATACAGATTCTAACTAATATAATGTCAACAAAATACTGACTACGAAGGTTCGGTTATAAATTTTATAGTCACGCGTAAACATATTTGTTTATCAATAACCATAAACATTCGGGCTAAAAACCAGCAAATATTGATCTATCCATAAATTCGTCAGGTTAACTATTCAGAGACCGGGCCAGCCAGTCCTGTAACTGACCCGTATCTATGTTGAGCGCAAAGCAGGGAGCTACCAGTACATTTTTAACGACTTAGGTGTGTCGCGGTTGGGGACAAACCCACGACCGCCCGCTCCCAAGGTGCTGTAACCACGGACGGTAGACCTATTTTATCGGTGTTACAGATCAGTGATTTCATGAGGAGGAATAAGATGACTAGATGATATGATTTATATACAATCATCAGCGTAGAAAAAAGGGAAAAACAAAAATAACAAATATGGTTTTATTTCCTAGGCAGGAATGTATGATAATGATAGCAAATATATTGATAAAGTTCACATAACTTTTCAAAGGTAAATATAAATAAATCAATAAATACATTATAAGTACATTTCATTGATTTTCATGGACAAAACAAAAAAGTACGTGAGAAAAAAATGGTTCATAGTAGATAGATGAATGATAAATACATGTATACAATTATTTTTGCAGTTTTATCTGACATTAAATATAGATAATGGCGGCCCTGAATCATTCCTCCAAATATATCAAGTCAGACATTGTTATTACATGGAGCGAGTATATGAGAGACAGGCCGGAACTCGAACCGGGGAGCACTTGATTGCAGGGCTAGTTTGTCAACAAGTAAGAAATGTATCTGATTAACATAGATTACATTACATATTTAAGAATGTAAGATAAATCACATGTATATTGATTGGTTTGGTTGCAGCAAATCGTGTTTCATGTTTCCCATGTGATCTTCGTGTCTGTATTTGTCGCTGTAATCTATTTTTAGCTCAGCCCGACCAAAGGTTACACAATTATTCCGTGCAAAATATTCATGCATTTTCTGAACATGATGTTATATTTGGGTGCCCGCTTTGCTATTAACTAGCTTATTACAATATCTAAAACTTCTATTGTTTATATACGTGATTATATATCTTTATTTTTACTTTTTATAATCACATATTATATGAAACAAAATGTGCGGAAATCGAAAATGGAAAAAAAAAGAGAATTCAACGAACTCGTTTTTATGTTACTTTCGTTTATCGATGGTTAACATTTTTAATAAATAGCTAAAATAAACACCTCTCTTTGAAAAGATAAGGAAGGAAATTAGAAAAGAATCCCAAATAGAAGACACACATAACATCAGATAAGTCACGACAGTCAAATTATCAGATTAAGCTGTTTAAATATCCGCCAGTACTTCATTTTCAGAAATGTGAAAAATATAGCTTCATTTCAAACATTATTTTTACAGGGAATCCTTTAAAAGTATTCTACTTTCATTTTTCATATAAGTATTTCCTAAAGATTATTTGATCAAAACCACGAGAAAAGGTCAACGAGTTCATTTTTGTATGACAGAGCTGTTTCCATGGTTACAGGGAAAAGGTGAGTTCTCGACGATCTGAGCATTAATTGTCTATTGTCGATTTATTTTCGTCGCATATTTACCGACTGTTTTGCCATTCTCTTAATATTTTAAATTTTTATTTTGTTAAATGATTCAAAATTCACATGTTATATTACGGGAAAAAAACGAGTTCCGTTTTCGTTATGTTCAGATGCGCAGTAATCTATTATCACGAAGGCCGGGGTCATGGGTTCAATCTTCGGTCGTGACATACCATCGTCGTTAAATGGTACTGTCTTCTTCAGTATCAGGGTAGTTTAAGGACTGGTTGTCAAGGTGTTGAGATAATGTTACGGAGCGTACTGCTGTCAGATCCATTGTATCTGGAGTAATAAGTACTTACTTAGATAATCATATATCTTTAAAATACAGTTTAAATAATGCGTGTCATTATTTTTTATATAATTGTATATACTTTTTTAACATTCATCAATTTTCGTCGTTTTCTGAATTTCTTTCCGTGAATATTCACCCCATGAAAATGGTTCATTAAACAGACCCCATGTTTTCTTGAACAGAATTTCATTAATAACCTTCTATATATCAACGGTATTGCCTGTTATTCAGAATCCTCGAAATTTAGTGTCAACGAAATATTATGATTTTACAGAAGCCCTGGTCAGGTCTATCTGTGCAAACAAAATCTAGACAGCGCAATGACATATCCGTTCATGTCCTTTAATTAAGCCCACCAAAATGATTGACTAAGTGTTCATTATGAATAAATGCATGAACATTTACTCAGTTGGAAAATATAAACACAAATAAAGACAGGCACAGTTGTTTTTGTGTTTTCCATTTTATGTGTTTGCCTTCGTATATTCATGTATTTTGCATTATGAAGTTGAAATATCCTATAATTTTCGAATGTCGTATTGACCCGTACTTAATACGGCTTACCGGTATGTCTATATCCAAAGAGAGAGAGAACTGTATTGATTGGATTTTTGATAAACTTTAAAGGTTTTATGTATTAATTAAAAATTTTCCTCATATGTTTCAATCCGTTTATAGTAGACAAATCAGGCATTCAAATGTCGGGAGAGTGTCAATGCAATGGTTTCTTGATTAAACAATCAATAATCAATTATATTAACTTCTTCTGACAAAATTAACAAAAACAAGGAACCGTACTTTTATGGGTCATTATCAATAAACACTTGGATAAATTCAATATGGTGTTAAGTATTAATAATTGAAAGAAATAATTTGGATGTTGAATTATTTTGCTTACATTCCATTTGATAATTTAGCTCTAATTGGATCAAATTGAATCTTGCTGATATCCCCATAACTATAAGACCAAAATCCGACTCGTTTAAACAGATTCATGATAGGTCCGTAAGAATAGCTGTACAAGTAAATATACAAACTCCGGTGCATCACGGCCACAATGAGTTACCACGTGACCATGGTGTGTATCAAAAGCTATAGATTACCTGTGATTTAGCTGAAACCCAGCTATTTTTCTATTTTCCTGTGTTGGAGATTGATGAATATATAGTGCTAAGGAAACCACGGTACGTTGGTAGACAAAAATGTAAGTGAAAATACATACTGGATTGTTTGAAGCTTAATCTCTTCATTCTATTTTAAACATGTAATACAGCACTTTACATCTACCTGTCCCTGTGGTCGAGTATTTAGAGCGTCCGCTCAGAATCGGGAGGTTTTGGGTTCGATCCAGGGTCGCGAGATACCAAAGTCATTATATATGATACTGGTATAGCTCCATTGCTTGGCGCTCAACATAAAAGGGTAGTTCCAGGACCGGTTGGCCCGGTGTCAGGATAATATGACTGGGTGTGGTATCATGCCACATGTCTACGGCATGATACTACAGTGTGACAACACTGCATATGTCTTAGTAGATTTCGTCTCCTGATACTGTCGATGTGACGTTAAATACAATAAACAAACAAACCTTACATCTAGTTGTTCAGGACAATAAGCTGACGTTTTACATCGAACATATCCACCTGAAAACTATTACCTCTTTACGAGCAGCATTTAAGACGAAATAAAATAAATTAAACCATGTCAATTTGAAACCAGAGTGATAAGATGTAAAATCACTTATGACAAATAAGTAACCTATTGTATTGGGCTTTACCGTCAATGCGATAGTATTTAAATCATATAGCGACGTCCAGCTAATTACAGGCGGAGGAAGACCCCGAGTACACAGAGGTACCCGGGTAGAACCATCGACCTACCGCAAGCCAGCTGATGGCTTCCTCACATGAAAAATCCGAAGTCCCTACCGGGATTCGAACCCACAGCGGTGAGGGGCTGAGATATTTGTAGTTCACGACTGTAACCGCTCGGCCACGGCGGCCCCCTAAGTAGCCTGTGTCTCTTCAATATATATGAGAAGTGCGCAGTGAAAACCGTTTTCCCTATAAAAAAAAAACTATTTTCCCAACATAAACATTTTTTTCTTAAACACAAATGCTATTTTTATTTGCGATTGTGGTTTTCTCCCAGAAAGGGAAACATTTTTTTTTCAAACGTAAATGCTCTTTTCCCAATATCAAATATTTTCCATCCTAAGGCTAACCACGATAGACTCTCAGCTTAGTGGCTTGACTTTAATGTGCTTCCATAAAAATATTCCAATACAAAACATCACACAGGCATTCTGCGGTTGTGGCTTTTTTCCCCAGTCAGAGAAATATTTTAAGGGGTCGGGGGAGTATTAGAAAATAGAAACAATAAAATCTCATGTGTACGGAATTCCGTTAGGGCCACCTTTATATTCGCCTGTGAGTGAAAAAAAAATCTGTAAATCTGTCAAAAGAAGCATTATGGCCAATGTGTAATGGACAAATGTACACCTTCGCAGGCGCTATATCATATCAACATTATTGAATAAGTAAATAAATAAATAAGTAAATAAATAAATAAACAGCAGTTTTTTTTCTTCGAATCAATGCGTGATAGCTTAAAATGACGTCATATACCACGTGGTATGATCATGTTAATCAAGCTAATAATCTAAGTACTAACACGAATACATTTTATCGCTGTCGTAAGAATATTGTCATACAGCATGCTTGCTAATGTCTTGTCTGCACATGAATAAAACTGATTTACTTCTATAAATGTTCGTATAATTAAGATTTATTAGGCTATAAAGTTTAGTGAAATGGGTACCAGATTTTGGAAGTCAATAAAACAGTTCAAAATTACACATGGCCTTTTCATATTCATGTTAAAATTACTTTTTTTCTAAATTCCAAATTGTAACTTTAAAGGCTCATGGGCTTCAGAAATTTGGCCATATATTAAGATATTGTAGAAAGATTAATTTTTGCGGGGGATTAATTTTCGTCGGTTTCGTAGACGGCTTTATCCATGATTATTAATTCCTTCGAAAATTGTCTATTTCATAAACCTTAGGTATCCTACAACAAGAATCCTCGATTATACGTACCAACGTAATTGACTCTATTAAAAATTCCACGACCTTAAATTTCAACGAAAATTAATGATTTTACAGTAGCTTTAAAGTGAGGATTTAGTAAGCACCACTCTCGAAGAGAAGACTTACATAGGCTTTAAGCCTGTTGATCAATACTACTTACTCTTCAATAAAATGTGTATTAAGATATTCACAAATGGCAGGGTGATGTTTGGTTGCAATCTGAACTACAGATATTTCGTGAAACGCGCGTCGTATGCATCCTACAGTCGGGGTTTAAACAGCCACCTAGGACATGAATCCATTTTTTATGAAGGTTGGGGTGCTTTGACAAAATTCCTGTCCCCACCCCTCGCGTGCAGGATATTTTGCAAATAAATTACAAGCCCGTTTTTAATGCATTAAGTCTGCGAACAATTACCTAATTTAAATTCCATGCTAATGGTATAATCTGTTATCCCATATATGTTTACTTAATAGTCAAATGCAGTTGAATCTGCATTAGAGACCATATGTATTAAGCGGTCAACCTGCATTTAGCGGTCAGTTTTATTAATACCAAAGTAGCGTTTTGTTATATGTTTAAACTTCATTTAGCCATCACCTCTGTTAAGCGGTCATTTTCTCATATTCATTTGACCAACCGCGCAAGACACGATTATCATTATGAAACATGCATTGAATCATTCATGAGACATTTTATTTGCTTGTATAATTTACTAATATACATAAGTATAGGCATGATTTGGCTACCATGTTTGTGCAGTGTGTGATTTTATCTCACATATAAACTCCTTAATGGGCCCCACAAAGAGATGATGCAGCTATCAGCAGGCAGTGGTCATAACGAGGCATCAGCAGATACGGTCAACAAGAGGTTTTTGGAACTGTCTTATATGATTATCTAATAGCGTTCGGATTAAGTTACTCTTAAAAATTGACAGGGACTCTTTTTATGTTGGGTTGGAAATTAAATTTGGATACAGGTATGTTATTTTCAATACATTTAATATGTCTACACAGATATAATTCATTTTTCGTCCGCACACCACGGACTTAATTTATTTTTTCGTTCGCACGTTATTCTATATTAATCCGCACATCACGGACGTTATATAATGTTAGTCCGCACATCACGGACGTTATATAATGTTTGTCCGCACATCACGGACGTATATAATGTTAGTCCGCACATCACGGACGTTATATAATGTTAGTCCGCACATCACGGACGTTATATAATGTTAGTCCGCACATCACGGACGTTATATAATGTTAGTCCGCATATCACGGACGTTATTTAATGTTTGTCCGCACGTCACGGACGTTATATAATGTTAGTCCGCACATCACGGACGTTATATAATGTTAGTCCGCACATCACGGACGTTATATAATGTTAGTCCGCACACCACGGACGTTATTAAATATTTTTACCGCACACGACTGGCGTTATATATTAAAGTTTGTCCGCACACTACGGACGTTATGCAATATTTGTCCTCAAAGCAAGGAAAGTATACAATACTTCTCCTCACACTACGGTCATTATATTATATTTGTTAGAACACTACGTAAGTTATGAATTTTGTCCGCTCACAACGGCCGTTTTTTTTTATTTTGTCCGCACTCCACGGACGTGACACAATATTTGTTCGCACACCACGGACGTTATATGTCCGCTTATCATGGACGGATTACGATGCTGTCCGCACACCACGGACGTTATATGTTCGCTCATCATGGACGGTATACGATGATGTCCGCACACCACGGACGCAAGAAATTTGGCCTCTACCCACGCATGGTTTGACGTGACATTTTGTCCGCACGGACGGACGTTAAGAAATTTGTACGGACATAATACAGATCAGACATAATATTGTCCGCATATTGCAGACATTGTACGATATATGTCGACAACGCACTAGTAATAAGGCCCTGGTATCCTGGACAATTGTTTAAAACGGCCACACAAAACTCCTTTTACAAACAACCAACTACCACCCGATTTCTTTTTAAATTTTGAAAACATTATCCTCTACTCATACTCTAAAATATGACCACTGGCTGCCGATACCTGCGTCAAGTAAACTAAGCTCAATCCTTCTATTCTACACTATCAAGGCGATGGAAGACTGTGAAACGATAAGTAAACCTAAGAGAAGAATTTTAAAACCTGTACTTCATGCATTTGTAGTCTGAAACTCCTCTGTATCAGTTAGTATCACTGTGAGGAGTTACGTGATAGGAAATATATCACCTACTATATGTTGAACAAATCTCTATGAGCAACTTGTAAATTCACACGTATGCATTTGATGACTAGAGTGATGTTGATTTGATACTTAATTAAAAAGAATATGGCGGAATGTCACAAAGATAAAGTAAATCCCTAAGGACGCCGTGGTTCAGTGGTAACGTATCCGATTACGAATCCGAAGGTTGTGGGCTCGAACCCCGTTGGAGGCAAGAATTCTTCACGACCTTTCTAGGCGCAAGTACTGGTCCAACCCAGGAACCGTCGAGAGAGATTAGTATAAGTTGTAAGAACTTCCCAATCGACATAAAAATAAATAGGTTTAAACTTAAAGTAGATCTAGCGTGACATATGTCGCTTGTAAAAGATACTGGGGTCAAGTATATCAAATTTATATATAAATATTGCATTCTTCGCGCATGCAGTATATCAAATCTATATATAAATATTGCATGCTTCGCGCATGCACATCGCTGTCTAAAAATGAGTCAAAATATAAATGATATATTGCATCAATTATTCAGGTAGACAATACATAAGAGGCACACCTTTCAAATTGTGACGTCACCTCTCTATTAAAGTCGTACCAGGCAACAGATCTGTGAAAAATCGACCATGCAGACGACACCCCATATTGCATGAAGATTAAGGAGCACTTCCTAGAGTTAGAAATACATCTTAACTACAGTAAAACCTCACTCTGCGACCAACTCATTATCACGACCAACTCAATATTACGGGCACATTTTGCCGGACCTGAATTTTTCTCTATATATTTCAATGGTCGCTCACCTCATTAAAACGGGCAACTCAAAATTGCGTAAAAAGACCACTAAAATCGGACCAAATCGTAAAATTAGTCTTCTTTTGACCTCAATAATGCGAACGAAGGTCCTGTGAAAAAGTTTATTCAAGTTGTCATTTTACGACATCTGGTTTCCGGTACAGGTGAAGGTCGCACGTGCCGTAATTCGGATGTTTTGATAACACGGTAGATAAGATTCGATGGAGAGTGAAAACAATGGGTGAGATGGGTAATATTACGTAACAGAGAGCAATTTTGGGATCTACGGGATGTATTTGCTGTCAAGTTAACGAGTATTTGTCATATGTCCAGATGAGCTGCCCCTGATTAGCAGTAACAATCACCGTGACGCGTTTCGATTGACTAATGTTTTGACAGTCGTTAATTGGCACGAAGACTTCCCACGAAAACTTGACTAAAATAGTATTAGATATCCCGTCATATTATTCAATCACTTTCATAACTACTTTCCAAAGACTGCTTTAAAACTGAAATCAAACGTTAAGATCTTTAAATTCAAAAGAAATTGTCTTGAATCAAAACCGCACGGGGAAAAGTCGGAGGCAACTGGATAATTAAAAAAAGCTTATTACTACAATTGAATAAGCAATCAGCTTGATAATTATAGGAAAATTAGCGAAATTTAAATTGGGTAGACTTTTAATCGGCATGATATGACCATAGATTTTAATGTGAAAAAAAAAGTTTTATAAAAATAATCAGGATTATATTTCATAACAAAACTTTTAAAAAAAACAACATTAAATTGATTCAAGAGATATTATTTTCATCTATCAAATTAAAAAAAAAAGTATTGAATTTGATCAACATTGAAATGAAATACAGTGGAACCTCTCTAAACCGCATAGTGCCCGGACAAACTGAAATGTCCGGTTTTCAGAGGTGTGCGGTTTACAGGGGGTTTTACTCTTCTGTTGTTCGTTATATGTATGGTATTATTCTCCACTTGTTATGTAAATGGAATTATATGTATGTAGACATATATGGCACTACTCTACATCATTTATGTGTGTGATATTATTGCATTTTTTATATTTTATTCCGAAATGTTTCTATTAATGGTTTATAATACGTATAATAATTCTAGTGGGTATATATTATTGATACTAAATTCAACATCTCTATTATTCAAAAAGGACTTAAAAACATAACATTTAACGATATACTAATAAAACGCCTTTAACTTGCACGCTAAATCATTGTCTACTATGCAGATTTCTTCATTGAAACATACATGGTTAATTGTCACCAAATAGTCTTCTAACATATTTTTGCCGTATTATCTACTCAGCTTAAGTTTGTCACAAAATGCATTTTACAGAATAAACATCAGAAAGAGCCGATTATTTTCCTTCTTCCATACAGTATCCATCAATCATTTACGAGGAAGATAAAATGGTGCGTTTGTTGACGGATTTGTAAAGTCACTACTACAAATATGAAACTCTTTCGGATCTCAAAACGCTCGATTAACAATATTATTACCTTATCCCATCTTTAATCATGCCGGTCAACGTAATTGTAATTGTTCACCGCTAATTGTATTTATCACACACAGAAGATGAAACGTCTACGCCGGTTAATCTCGCATACAGTTTTCAGAAAAAAATGTCAGTATAATTTACGGACATGTTCATGTTTTGCCTCGCGTGCGGTTTAAAGAGGTGAAAATACTCACAATTTATGTAAATATCACGAAATTATCGTCCGGTATTCGGTTTATACTTCGTGCGGTTTAGAGAGTATTCCGGTTTATAGAGAGTGCGGTTTTGAGAGGTTCCACTGTATTTATGAAAAGACCAAACTCAATAATGAGACCAACTCAATAATAAGACCACTTTCAGATGGACCCAATAGTGGTCTCATTATCAAGGTTTTACTGTACTGCATACCAAAGTCGTGAAACAAGTACGCTAAGCGTTCAGCATTATAATACAGTTGAACCTGTATTAGCGGTCACCTGTATTAAGAGATGAATTCGAATTTAGCGGCCAGTTTTGATATTTCCGAACAAGATTTTTTATTATATATTTAGCCTGCATTTATCGACCACCTCCGTTAAGTGGCCACTTTCTTTTGTCCTTTCGACGACCGCTTTGGTTTGGACAGGTTTGACTGTATGTAATAAGAGCAATTTATCGATCAACATACACCAACTGGAGAGTGGCGATGTAACATAGATTCAAGACATACTCATGGACAAGGCTGAAAATGTTCTGGATTTCGTCAAGGGAAATCATTGTGGCCTTCCAATTTATAGGGGTGTTGGTGAGTGTTGCTAGGCTAAAAACTGGAAAAAATACCACAAGAAATATATTAACAACATTGTACTAGCTTGTGCATTTTGGATGGCGTACTTTTTACTTGAGAGTATTGGAGGTTTAATCATTTGTGAGCATGTTTACCGGTGGATTTCATTCATTATTTTTTTTTTATTTATGCACTTTGTTTAATTGGGGAATAAAGGCCCACAATGTCTCAGAGATTGTAAAAAAAATAATACCAGAAATGCTACGCAATTAAACAAGAATGTTACGTTACCTAAATGATACTTAATGACCGCATATCCGTTCTCCATTGATTTTACATCGCATGAAAATTAATCTCTTTTTAGTATTTTGGATGGGTGTTAAAATACTACCTTTGTTTACATTTTGTAATTGGCGAGCATTTCCGACGATGGCTCGTCAGACTTCGTAAATGAGAATATATTCGGGTGAAACACGACTGAAGTGTGGGAAGCATGCACGCACAGAAAATTTAGAAGAAATACTTAAATCAGCTTGTTTACAGATGATCGGAAGAAATAACAAAAACAAAATAAACAAATCAATAAATAAAAAACTTTTCCCTGATTGATGTTGGTGAATTATTTGTTTCCTAACAAAGAAATTCGTCAAGAGCAGGTCACATTGCACAGGAAATTCTTTTTCGTTTCCCCGAAGCAGGTTCCTCGTGACACGTTCCGCAACGTGGCGTCTTCACCAGTTCCGTGAAGGGAATTTCTAAGTTCAGCCTGTAAAGTAAGCGCATGCGCGAAGAGTGAACGTGATCAGCCATGTGACGGCACACAAAAATAGAATTTCTAAATGTAGGTTTTATAATTTAAAATAAATGTTCAATTGCATTCGTTTTGCCTGTGACGGAGAAACCAACCATTTATCTTTTACAATCACGGAATGTTGCATTGGGTACCTCTGAAGATGGGTTTTGATAGACGTGTTTCACAGAGGAAGTAAAAACATCAAATTCGTAATCATGTTTAATTTAAACATACATGTATATTATTTCAAAATTATTAAATGGGGTTGGACAAGAAGTTCTAACAACAAATTCGTAGTCAATGGCCATCTTTGAACTTTAATACAGAACAAAATATGCTCTCACTCGAGTTATTCAGATTTCTGTACATTTTCCGTGCAGAAATGCTTCCCAAACTACAGTTCTGCCTCACCTAAATATGTTTGCATTTTCGATGTCTGACGGGCCATCGTCGGAAATGCTCGTCAAGTTCAAAATGCAAACAAAGGTTGTATTTAAACGCCCAATTAAAATACTAAAACTTGATGACCTTTCATGCGATGCAATGTCAACGAAGATGGGATATGTGGTCTCTAAGTAACATTTACGTAACTTTACATTCTCGTTTAATTGCTTTAATTGAGTGGAATTTCTGGTTTTGTTATATTTTTTTACAATCTCTAAGATATTATGGACCTTTCAGTTCGGCGAAAACCAGTTAAAACAAGAAGACTCTTCCACGCACCATTGTATTATATTAGACTCTACATCAAAGATACACAAAATAATCGAAGACAGATGCCAAAAAAGCCCAACGCATTTTATGTCATGCTAGGATACGGAGTACATACATAACGGAGCTTGTTTCAACCCATTTGCATCTGTAAATCTTTGTAAGAAAATGACGATGTCCACAATCCTATATGAGGGCGAGGTATGGAATGGTATGACGTTTACCGATACTAGCGGTATTAACTCAACCCAGCACAACATAGCTAAGTCTATTATAGACTTCAGCAAGCATACCAGACCTGACATGTGCGAGGGTATGTTTGGCTATCTCCTTTGATAAGTCATGTAGACCGCCGAAAATTAACGTTTCTATGGAAACCTCTTTCATAACCATAGAGCACGCTTAGCAGAGAAATATTCATCAGAAGATTTTTTTTTAAAAATTTGGTCTCTTGCACATTTTGAGCACATTTATGGCCCACATATCTGTACCATGGAAAATAATAGTAAACAGATTTATGCAAAACAGAGATCTTGTGCTACGGACGGCTCGCAATACTGATGATCCGGAAATTAGCAGTATTATCTCCCTTGTAAATATGCGCATGTATTGTAAATATTGCTGTATTAGCCCTTGTAAATATGCACATGTATTGTAAATGTTGCAGTATAATATCCCTTGTAAATATGCACATGTATTGTAAATATTGCAGTATTATATCCCTTGTAAATATCCGCATGTTTTGTAAATATTGCTGTATTATCCCTTGTAAATATGCGCATGTATTGTAAATATTGTGTATTATCTCCCTTGTAAAATGGCATGTATTGTAAATATTGCAGTATTATCTCCCTTGTAATATGCACATGTATGTAAATATTGCTGTTTATCTCCCTGTAAACGTGCATGTATTGTAAATCCCATGGGCATGTACTGTAAATATTGCAGTGTTATCTCCCTTGTACATATGCACATGTATTGTTAATTATTGCTGTATTATCTCCTTTACGGAGACTGAACGACAAGAAGAAATAAAGTAAAGTAATAACAGATGACCAAGCAGAGCTCTTATTTTTCTTGGATAATTCTAATAAAAGAAAATAATAAATTGACCGAGTTTATACAGTTCATGATATCTCTAATTCAGTAATGCCGTGTCAGCATTTCTTTTATTCTTAACTTACAGATATAGCTATATAATTACATTATCTCCCGTTAAATTAAATATTAGCCAAGTACTTTTAATATTAACACCATCAAAATTTTGTTTTAATCTAAAAAGTGTATCTTTTCAACATACACTGTGTCATTTAACAAATGAAATAGAAGGAAAATATCCAAAAAGAGGCTGAAAAAGTATATATATATAAAAAAGCATACATGTGTATACTGATTTAGAGGATTCATTTGACATTGTGTCTTTGTTTCTTAGAAATTCGATTTGCTTTCAAATTGTTATAGGACATGCTAATACGATTAAAGTGCACAAACAAGCATTCATTGACCTGCAATTATAGCTCGTTTGGTTAAAATCTCTAAATGCTTACAATTTATAGCAATTTATTGATGGAAGGATTACCTTAAAAAATGTGATACATTGTATATTAAGGATTTAACTTTTCAAATATCACTCTTTGATCTTGTTTAAGTGACTAAATATTAATTAGATTACAATTCAGATTTCAGGTGAGCTATTCCGACATATTTTCCTTTAATATAACCTAGTATATTTTATGCAGCTCACAAGCAGATCATGTTTTAAACTGAATAATTCTCCTCAATACTTTTATCACGAGGAGATGAGAAGGGAAAATTTTCTAGAAGAAAATTTAAAAAATTATTTTTCAAAAATTTTTCCAAAAACCCCTCTAATTTCCATTTAATGATGACATGAGAAAGATATATTAAACTTGATTAATACCTTGTAGATCTAATTTCATTAGGTGTCCACTGCTGAATAAACAGTAAATAGAACAGATCCCCATTTATGTACATAGTGAAATCATGATTTCCTCCTTTCATAAGACCACCTATATTTAGCGGTCAACCTGCATTTAGTGGTATTTTTAATACTACCAAACTAGCCCTTTGTTAAATGTTTAACTTCCATGTATCGCCCACCTCTGTTATGCGGTCACATTATCTTGTACCCTTGACTGACCGCGTAAGACAGGTTTGACAGTATATATATTATCTATCTTATAAGAAGTACATCTCTCTCTCTTTCTCTCTCTCTCTCTCTCTGGGCCGCCGTGGCCGAGCGGTTACAGTCGTGGACTACAAATCTATCAGCCCCTCACTGCTGTGGGTTCGAATCCCGGTAAGGACTTCGGATTTTTCATGTGAGGAAACCTTCCAGCTGGCTTGCGGTAGGTCGGTGGTTCTACCCAGGTACCTCTGTGTACTCGGGACCTTCCTCCACCTTTAATTAGCTGGACGTCGCTATATGATTGAAAGACTATCGCAGCGACGGTAAACCCCAATACAACTGCAACAACTCTCTCTCATCAAATGAGTAAATTCGTTATCCCTTATTCATGTAATGATAAATCCATTTTCTCTTATATAATGATTATATAATATAGTTATGTTTGTCCGTCTCTCATGCGTAAAAATTCTCTCTCTTTCTCTCTCTCTCTCTCTCTCTCACACACACACACTCACACACACATACACAGAGAAAGAGAGAGAGAGAAACACATACACATGGGCAGTATTAACATCAGTTGATTGACATGAAGTTGAAAAAAACATTTTATTTACAAACAGGTCGTGAAAATGTCAATAAGCACGTGAATCCATTGAGTAAAAAAAGGGGGGGGGGGGCGTAGTATTCTAAAGGTACTTCACCTGATGAATAAACATCGTCTGACAAAACTTGTTCTCTTTATTCACATTCATTAATATGCCAATGACAGAGAAGGAGAGAGGGAGAGATCGGTGAATATTCAGTCTATGGCACCGACCACGTAAAAGAACAAAATTGCAACGGGATTCCCCTTATATCAAGCAACTGTCACGTATGTTATATGTGCATGAAATGTAGTGAAAACAAAACAACATCAACACGCTTTCGCCGAGCTGAAATAATCAATTCGGATTCATAACGAACAGCTTCCTCATCATTATCATCGCTGCACCACCAAGAACGCAGTGTTCGGGTGGTAACGCAACTGCGAACCCGAAGCTTCGAACCCCGGCATGTTCTTCTCATCGATTCAGGTGTAGACATTCGTTTTTAATCACAGTGGCCTATAAATACACAGTCCAATACTTGTGTACGAAAGTGTATAACTGTATAACTGGCATGTCCTCATAACTCTTTTGTCGCTACTATTTCTTTCTATTTGAGTTTACCGTCGCTTCGACAGTATTTCAGTTATATAGCGATGTCCAGCTAAATACAAATGGAGGAAGACCCCGAATGCACGGAGGCATCCGGGAAGAACCACCGACCTACCGCAAGGCTTCCTCACATGGAATTACGAGAATCCGATCGACCCTGCCGTGATTCGAACCATCGCGGTGAGGGGCTGAGTGAGTGTTAAAGTCAGCGACTTTACTCTCTCGGCCACGGAGGCCCCCTTTTCTGTCGCTAGTAGATAGGTCATTTTTCCGTATGTTTCCGACGCCTTTCGGTCAAATCTGCCCGTTATCGGTTAAAATGGAACATTCACGGCCACCGGCAATAATCTCCTGGATGAAATGAAAAATAAACTACCATAGGCGTCATATATATACATGTATATATATATATATTTGCTTTTACAATTTACGACTATAAACGTCATCAACGTTACGTCATTTTGTTAGAGTAGGTCCCTGTAATGTTTCCGCTAAGTCTTGGACCACTGAACTTCTACCAATTAAGATAGCAGAAGGTACCCTAATGAAACATTTGGACACCTTGGTTATCTCCGTGAAAGGCTATGATGCCCGAAATGTAACGGAACCATTACAGGGTCTTTACCTGAAATGTGTCCTGCTGCATCAATGTCTGTTGTTTTATAAATGCTAGTTTGTTCAATTAGATTTATTGTTATCATTATATATACACCAAGTTTGTCGGCAGAACATTGATCTTTATTATAACTAATACCATTAAATTATTGGATATGTTTCAAATGAATGGCGGAGACAGTCAAAGAACATAACAACCCCAGCAATAATTAAACCAGGGAAAATAAGTTGAAGGAAAGAATTTAACAACGACAGACTTTCAAGAACTAGCTTAAAAAGATCATTAATACCCAATTTGATTATCATCTAAATTTCGATCTTTAACGTATTACCACATTTCGATATTCAACAAAAGAAATATTTTTAGATACAGTGATAATGCGATATGAGTCTCTCATAACCGAGTGACCTCCAAAATTAATCAGAATCAACAAATTACCATAAATGTTCAGGGGCGGACATAGTTGATGTAGATGTGTACGCGAGAAACATGTTTTGCCGTGGGGTCCTCCCCTTTAAAATTAATAAAGAAATGCGAATTTGCGACATTTGGGATAGGGATAGAATTCGAAAAGTTAATTTGATCACCACATTTAAAAAATTTTTTATGGGAAAAAAAATTTGGGAAAAATTTATGTATTACGGCACTTTGAAGTTCATGTTCATGGCAGCAGATATGATAGGACTAGCATATTTTTAAAATGCTCAATGCTTTTTGCATCGATAATGATCTATATGTTATTTTAAACAGTAAAATTCGCCCAAACTTCAAATACCTACTTAATAGAGACTTAAACTTAAAAGTTTACCAAAAACTTAAAAAAACTACCGCCTCGGTAGCTCAAGTGGTAGAATGCTCGCCCCGAGAAACGAGAGGTCTTGGGTTCGACCCACGGCGGGGTCATACCAAAAACCTATAAAACTGTACCAGTGACTACCAAGGAGGTTAGCACTGGGCAGCGTTCGTCAGGGAGACCAGTCTCTTGTATCTGTCTTAACAAGTTCATTTGAGCGATAAAATATTATTTAATTAGTTAAGCATAGGGACCGTCTCCGGTGACCGAGTGGTTAGAGCGTGGGGTCGTGGGTTCGATCCCCTGCCACGACATACAAAAGTCGTAAAAAAGTACTGTTATATCTCCCTTGTTTTGGCGATCAGCATATAAGGGAAGTTCCAGGACTGGTTGGCTCGGAATAAGGATAATGTGACTGGGTGTGGTATCATGCCACATGTCTACGGCGTGATACTGCAGTGTGGCAGCACTATTTTTTTACTGTTGTTTATAATTGGAATGTTGGCACTAGAACCGCAGAAATGCTAATTTCAGTGGGATATTGATTACGATTGTTTTGTAACTCTGTACTGTATATTGAACATGGTAAGTAACGGAATCTGACATGACTTGAATACGGAGGTCGTAACTTTGCACAGGTGTACGCTACCATTATTTTTTATGCATGATTCGGTCAGGCTGATATCCATTTAATACATGGAATATGAAATCGCTGTCAAAAGACAAACAACAAATATAAATAATTTGTACATTTTATATGACTGCTCTACTACCAACTTCCGGTTTATTTTTTCGGCGGTTCTGAATGGATGATTTAAAACATCTACGCATGCAATTTCCCACAACCTGTCTATGTCACTGTCACGTCGTTCAATCAGATCGATCGATTTAAATCAACAGCAGCAACAACTTACGCCCCTCAAAACCGGATGTCGATAGCTGAACAGACTTATGAAAATGTACAAATTGTTTATATTTCGCGTTATTACTTCGCTAGGGTTGTCTTTTGACAATGATTCGTTATCATATGTGTCAAGTGGATATCAGATTGATCGAACCGTGTATAGAATATGATAGTAGCATGCATGTGTACAACGTTACAACGTTAGTAATCAAGTGATGTCAGAATCCGGTTCTTACCATGTTTTAAAGTACCATAGAAAAATAAATCGTACATGTATATTTTGATAATCAATGCTGCGGTTCAGAGATGAATAGATATGAATATAGACGAATAGAGATGAATAACGTTTATACCCGTATATGATAATGAGTCCGGTGAATGTGTGTCTTATTCAATCTAAACACATCTTGTAACATCACGTTGTAATTGATAAAATACCGTATGTTCAAACAATAAACAGATCCAAGTAATGAATATATTAGAAAAAAGTTGAGCTAGATATAGAGAATCTGTCAGCTATATCCTGAACAAACAGTCCCACGTTTAAACGCATGAGTACTGCAAGTAATTGGTCCATTAAAGATAGTGAAGAACAGGTGTACTTTCATCATTCCAGAACTGCATCTTCTGTGCTTTTTGGTAAAAAATATGATATTAGTATGCAGTTAATTTATAAATATTCCTTATAAAAATAATCACCAATAATAATGCATATTTAAGACACTTGTTAAAAAAATCAATTATAATTATATGAAGAATTCACATATTTAAAAAATGCAATATGTTAAAAATATTCAATTATTTTAAATAAATTCATCGTTATATTGATACAAGTGTACATGTACACTAACAATAAATTCATTCTTGCCATATTTATGTGATTAGTATACACCATGAAACTATGTATACAATATGTTTAAGTGTTAAAATATTAAAAACAAATATATTACAAAGTAAATACATTCACATATTTTATTTTTAACTACAATGTAAATACTTTCTCAAATAAAGATATGTGCTTAGAGGAAATCAACGGGTTGACAATGCATCAATATATTGATTACAAGCTTGAATATCATTGTTGCAAGTAGGTGTATCACATACAAGAACCGTTCCCAGTTCCCGAGTGTTTAGAGCATCCAACTTGGAAGTGGGAGGTCGTACGATCAATCCCCGGCCGCGGGGTGTAGTACTGGTGTAGCTCCCTTGCTTGGTGTTCAGCATATGAGAGAAGTTCCAGGACTGGTTGGCCCGGTGTCAGGATAATGTGACTAGATGTGGTATCATGCCACATGTCTACGGCGTGATACTATAGTGTGGTAGCACTACAGCTGTCTCAAGTACACATCGTCTCCAAATGACTGAAATACTGTTGGTGGGAAGTTAAACCCAACATACCAACAAACAAACATATACAAGGATCAATAGAGAAGGATTAGTAATGTTGAAAAAAAAACGGGTTCCAAATCAGCGTAAAAATGCATCTCACTGTTAACATTTTTTTCATTTTATATAATAATAATTTTGTGTCTTAGTTTATCATGATGGTAACCATATTCCATACATATAGCGATATCCATGTAATCAACCTACATGATAAAGACACTCAAGCAGAACAATCAGTCCACTGCTAGTCAGCTGTCCACCATGAAAAATCCAAGTGACCCCGCTTGGAACTGAACCAACACCAGTAAGGCAACTGTCAGTGATTTAAAATTTATGGCTTTGCTTACACAGCAATGTAGGTCCAACCGAATAATTGTACATAAATATCATAAAATGATATTTACTTATACAGCCAAAGGAATACAGCAAATGTTGGAAACCCTGTGTAGAATATTGTCGCCTTGTCATTATCATTGATTTTGTCCCATCCAGACCCCCCCCACCCCCCACCCCCCATTTCGTCTTCATTATTTTGCTCTTCAGCATGTGATTCTCCTTTTCTAACCGAGGATCTTTCTAGCAGAGAATCAATACCACACTGTGTGACTATAAACAGTCAATTTTTGAATGGCTATTCAATCAAAACAAATGTTATATGCAATAAGAAAGAGGTTAAATGCCCAACAGTATATTACTAATTAAGTCCCACATATGAAAGATATATGTAAGCAGTCCCATGTATCAGTTGGTAGAGCACTTTGCACATAAACAAGGGGTCCAAATTCGAGTCCTAGTTAAACTGTATATTATTATAACATGTTTAAGCTCACCTGATCACATGGGTTCAGGATGAGCTATTAGGATCGTTGAATGTCCGTCGTCCGTCCGTCGTCCACAATAAGTACACTGTAGCATCTTCATTTCTTAAAAAAAATCATTAATCTTTTCACTTTATGGCAATGTTTATAACCATTATCTCTCAATTACGTTCGATAACGACTGATATCGGCCTATTAGGTCAGGAGTTATGCTCCTTTTAATATAATAAAATGCTATATTTTACATTGTTTACACTCTGGCATCTTTATTTCTTAAGCAATCATCTTCAAACCTTATGACAATGTTTATTAACTTAATCTCTCAATCAAGTTTGATTATGGCTGATTCCGGCTTTTAAGGTCAAGGGGTTATTCCCCTTTTAATATAAAAAATGATTATACTTTTTTACCCTCGAGCATCTTTATTGTTTTTAGCAGTGCAGGTAATGAAGGCAATGTTTCTTAGGTGAGCGATTATAGAGCCTTCTTGGCCCTCTTCTTATATATTATGTTTACAAAAAGAAAATAATATATAAACACAATAAATATTTTTAGATTAACATCAAATTTCACTATGACTGATGTGTCATCATACATTTCATCATACGTGTTCCAGCTGTTGTCGACTGAAACAGCATCCTCACAATAACTATGCATCGTTGTTGACATACTCAACATGACCAGTTCTTTCCTTCTCCTCTTGTGCAGCCATTTCAAAAACAAAAAAACAACTATTGCAAAGAGCAAATGTAAGTGATAGGATCAAATGGAGCCATAGGCATACCCCACCCCCACAAACACACACAGACTTGAACCATACAATATGCAGGCTCTATTGACTTGTAAACATTAAGAATTATAAGTTATTAATAGTGTACATATAATAGTTGATTTAAAAAAAAGCCTATAAAGTAGAACATGAATAATGATGTTTTTATCATACATAGTATATATAAAATAAAATAATACCGTGATGCATATATACGGTACGGTATATAAAAAAAAATACAGTTTGTAACAGGCAAACTGAAAATCCAATACTCCGTTCGCCTGTATGTGTTTACATTGCATTTAGGCAACAGTTTAAACATTTAAAAAATATACAAAACGATATACTTATTTTTTATCAGTGTCAAAATTTATATCACTAGTAAATCTTTAAATTCGCGGTAATATGGATGAACAGAATGATATCAGTTCAATAAAAATTGGGGCGAATAAGCACTTCTGAAACACAAAGGCAATAGGCTATAATGATGTGTAATTAGCAATACCTTAGACAAATCATTGGTCACTGGTTTTACTCACATCCTCTAGTATATATCACAATAAATTTGAATAAGTGAATTAAAATGTGTTGGCCACTGAAATTATGTTTTTAACAACAAGCAACATGTTTAAGGTTTCATTTCAGTTCTCGATTCGGCTACCTTCTTTAGACCGTTTGTACTGACGGACGGGATCACGAGATTTAAAACCATGATAGATGTTTGTTGTATTGGTGTAAAGCGCCTATTTGCATCAAAGAATATACCGTCTGAGTTTTATTTTCACCGTTAGTGTTAAATTATGTATTTAAACATATAATTATATGTTTATGATTATTAACATCGCGTGCTCACGTGTAGCTTCGATATCCTCGTTTAACTCTAGTTTAAGTGTCTGTTACTATGGTAAAACAACAACATCAAAATTCAATAGATATATAACATTATTGATGTGTTGAAGTGCTTGCAAGATTTGAAAATACGATTTGAAAATGAATTTCAAACAATCGTAATTGCGCTCTTTGTCGCTTAGGATTTTTTTAGCCATTTAAATTACACTGACTGTATTTGTATTAGAACATTTTTTGTCCATTGGTCTTAATCATAAGTGACGTAAAGTTATTAAAGTTGGTAGAACAAATGTTCAGGAACATAATTGCTGATACAAACCGATAGGGGATAGCCGAAAAATCAGTTTTATAGCGTTATGTAATTTTGACTTTGGGAAGATAAACATTGATCAAATTCTTGGTAAAGAGATTGGGGAAAAATAAGTTGCGATCTGTATATTTTGCCATATATCATACATTGACAAGATGCGCTGGTGGAGGATACATTCAAATTTTATCGAAATGATATGATATATTAAAATGAAATAGACATGAACAGTATAACCATTCTACGTGGTATGTGACGTCATTTTAAGCTGTCACAAGCAGCAAATTTTGCCTCGACTCGGAAAAGAAAAATGCTTATATGCTTATTTTTTTCTTTACTTTTGTTGAATAGGATCGAAGTAGAAAGTTGTGCCTTGCTAATAGGTCCTAATGATTCTTTTGTCTGATGTACAGGGTTTCTAAACATTTGAGAAAACCCTAAAAGCACATCACTAATAATGTTCTCCAAATATTAGAAACTGTCCGGTTTTGTTGTTGTTGTTGTTGTTGTTGTATTGGGGTTTACCATAGCTGCGATAGTATTTCAATCATATAGCGACGTCCAGCTAATTACAGGTGGAGGAAGACCCCGAGTACACAGAGGTACCCGGGCAGAACCACCGACCTACCGCAAGCCAGCTGGAAGGCTCCCTCACATGAAAAATCCGAAGTCCCTTCCGGGATTCGAACCCACAGCAGTGAGGGGCTGAGAGATTTGTAGTCCACGACTGTAATCGCTCGGCCACGGCGGCCTCTCCCCCCTCCCCCCGGTTTTGTTTCACTGAATTAAGAACCTTTGAAAAAGAAAGATTTTCCACACCGAGTCAACGCGAGTCTGCACAAATTCAGTATACGTCCTGCTCAATTCAAATTTGCGCAGTGAACGGAAGGCGCCGAATGTGAGGGTTTCTTTGGAAAGAGTTATTTGATTGGTAAAGATATGTTTTCCTTTCACTGATTTGTCCTTTGCACCCGATTTCTCTTTGATACCCACAACGCTCATCTGCATAAAAATGTCACGAACCATCGTAGTACTTCCTCCTCCTACATTTTGCCATGTCTACAAGACATATATTGCACTGGCTTCACTCGTGATCTTGATAAACCCGCCCACATACGTGCGCATCAAGATCAACTCGTGAAAGCCATGCAATATATATTTCTTCAAGGTATTACTCCACCAAACAGGAAATAAATCCCAATCCAGTTGCTTAAATCCAATTAATATCATTTTTTATGTTTCTCTCCTGTAGCATCCCCACCAATATGAGCAAGTTTTATCGATATATTATATGAAATGCAACGGGCATATTAGAAATGCGATTGACTTTGACTTTTCTCCACTTTAAACCTCAATAAAAACTCGATATCCCATTTACCTTATAGCCTGTCAAATATAACTTCGTTTCGATTGACGAATATAAACCACGCCTCTTTAGCGTACGGAGTCCAGTTAGTGCCATTTTTAACGTTGTGTGTTACTGTATGAAGGCGACGCACGACAATTTAAAACGTCACTAAACAATTGTAAACGATACACGATATATTATGAAAGGACACAGGACAATACGACACTGCACTCGGCATTATAACGCGCAAATGTCGCGTTGATTCATTATATTTTTTCACGAAATATCACGACAAGTGTCGAGTGTCGTTTCATAATGTCGTGCTAATATCGTGTGTCGCGTTGAACGGTCGACGCAGGACAATTGTAAACGACACATGACAATATTAAACAATGCACGACAATGCAACACGACACTCGACAAATATCGTTTGTTTACCGTTGCGCTAGTCATTAGTCGGTGTCACAGTAGATTATTTTAGTTATGCCATCGTTTTTTAACGCTTAACTATTATACAACTTTATTCATCGTATAGACTCCGGTAGACACACGATACTTCTTATAAGATCTTAATTTTGTCGAGGGTACATTCCCGGTAGTCTTCAGGTAAAAACCTCTGTCCAGTTACCGGGATGTAGTTGGTTCGATCCCCGGCCGTGACCTAATTTCTCTGTTTGGCGCTTAGTTTATACAGTCCAGGGTGTCTACTGGTAAAAGCGTCTTTCCCGTAACCGGATGTAGTGGATTCGATCATCGGTCGTGACATTATTACTCTGCTTAGGGCTTAGCTCATACAGTCCCGGCCGTCTATCAATAAAAGCATCTGTCCCGTAACCGGGATGTAGTGTCAAGTTAATGCGACTGGGCGTGGCATCTGTCACTTGTATACGGCGTGAAACCCAGTGGAACAAACATACATTTAAGCTTCCTTGAAATTATTATGACGACAATGGAAAGACATAGCCATTTGCTATATTATACGTTTACATTCTAAGTGAAAGACGTTTAAAATAGTTTGAATGTCGTAAGAAAGATGATACACTCAGGTTATCTTAACTTCTATATTCGCCCATTGTTCTGTAAAGTATTCACAGATCAAATATCAAATGCACAAATAACTTAATTTAGACGTTCAGCGAGTAAAGAAAATACAACACTGTACAGGATGGAAACATGATCTATATACACAAGGTAGGAATTCAATTGCCAGTTTTATTTTTGAGTTAAAACCTAGTACTTGTTTCTCGAAAATCTATATAAACTGTCTTTTGAATAATATGATCGGTAGGTGGGCTAAACTCTTTTTTATTTTAACCTTGTTTTCCATTATAACCTTATTTTTTTTAAAGGAAATGATGAAAAACAGCCTTTTGCAAGCGTAATAGCCCGAATGCTATGAAAAAAAAAAATAGATCGGTACAAAAAAGGTCGGTCGCGTTAGTTAAAACAAGTAACTCTTTTATTACGCCTTAAGTGATCAATGTCAATTTCTTGCTGGATTGGAACTGTTTAGTCAGAGATTGGAAATCTATCCCATATTAGTTATTTTTGTTCAGTACATGTACCATCTAAGGATCATTCCTGTAAAGTTTTATCAAAATCTGCCTCAGCGGTTTAGAAGATGTCGTCTAAAATAAAGCTGAAGATACACAACGCACACCGGATGATAGATAAATGCAGATCACAATTCTTCCTCAGGTGAGTTAAAAAGACAAATGATCTTAATTTGAACATGTGCACAAGAAATAGCAAGGGCCTTTAAGTGATTGTAACCCCATACCTAGTGCAAATAGCCCAAAGACGGCGAAATTATCACTCAAATGCCCCTGCTACTAATTATGTCGCCTTAGCATAATTTAAATGAGAATAAATAATCCTCTCATACTAAAGTGGATTATATTGAGTAACAAGTATAGTATAAAATGTTGCTGTTAGCGATTTGCGTTCGTGCTAAGGCATATTGTGCATGGTGCAGGGAACGCCTCTCTGACTACGGTTATCTTTGACTTTTTCTGTCAGGGTTGCCCTCCCTTAGCACCCTCTAAACAGGTGCACCTACACACAGAAGCTGGCGGGAAACACTGAAAAGCGTCCCAGAAATTTTCCAAGGTTCGAACGGTATTTGAACGCCGGGCTCCTGGATTAGCAATCCAACGCATAATCACTAAGCCACCGCTCCGCCTCTACATTGATAGTTGTATAACTGAGAATAAAATTGGATAATATAAACGAAATCCCGTAGATATATTACACAGTGTGTGAACTGCTTATTAATAATATATATCTTTAAAGATTAAGGATGAGTTGGGTTTAGCAAGTCGGTAATTGCCGGCCTGCGTATGTCCCGAGAATGTAATGACATTGGACACTTAAAGAGGTCTTGTCAAGTTTACCTTTAAATACTGCGAGAGTAACAGGTTTCGTTTTCTAACAGGAAGTCTTTTGTGATACACCATATCGGTATTTGAAGATATAAGGCAATATCACAAATTCATAAAGCTCACTTAAAGAGAGACGTAAAGACAACCGGAGGATAAAACTATAAATGTGTACATCAATTTCAATGTGTGACGTGGTCGAAGGGAGGTAAAAGTATTCTTCTTTTTTATAAGTACCACTGCGTTATTGCACTGGTCACTGGTATTAGATCAACATGTAAAACAATATGCACGTGGGATTTGGAGATGGATTTTAGAGGAAAGGGGATTAGTGAAGCAGGACAGGTACATGTACTTGATAAAAGATTATAAAAGTTCAGATTTTGCGGCTTAGAAGCCCAGTGATTACAGTGTGCACAATATGCCAGAGGCTTTGGGTTCAAGTCCTTTTCGGGTCGCAATATGTTTCAGGTTATATTACAGTTCAGTATGTATATTACAGAATCTACAGCCAAAACAGACAATTTTCAAACTGATTTTCATTCGTTTGGATAAATTATCCTTAAAGTATATAAAGTTAAATATTTAAAACATTCTTAAGGATGATATAATATACACGTATATATCTAAAGTGACTGAAAATTACATCAAATAAGTCCGACACGGGAACGGGAGGTTGTTGGATCGATCCCCGGTCGCGACATATCAAAGTCGTAAAAAAATGGTACTGGTATAGCTCCCTTCCTGGGCGCTC
>CM037780.1:73051246-73101246 GCA_021229015.1 Solen grandis | reverse complement strand
AATTCCCAAAGGCAAGAAATATATTTTATTTTACAAATATTACCCAAATAAATTGCTGTCAAATCGGTTTTGTTTACATTAACCATTCTTGTAGCTAAAATTATCTGAGGTCACAGTATAGTTTAGTCTACATTCATGAATTGCATTGTAAATTAAATAACACTGAAGGTTCTGAATGAAAAAGTTTGTTTTCATGATGTTTTAAGTAAACTGTTATATGAATTCCAATAGGTCAAATTTCCCAATTTCATAAATTCGACGATTATTTTTTTCCCAATTTGCCAATTTTAGAGATTAAAAAAATCTAATATTTGGATAGGGGCAGGAGCCTTTTCCCCAAAATACCTGAAAAAGCACTGTCTTGTGTATGATACAGTATTGCTAAGGTTGCGTGCTATAACACCACGCTCAGTCATGTTGTCCTGAAAACGGGGGCCTACACATCCTGGAACAACAAAAAATGCTGAACGCAAAGCACTGAAGATAAAGCATTGAACAACATCACGTAAATGGTTTTGATATGATACGAGCGGAGCGGGATTCGAACTCAAATCCTTTCACCTATGGGATAAACTATCTAATAACTGGTACACAGCAACCGGGGCATAAATTGCAAGCGGGGTTAGATGTGATCTGTTATGCAAACATTATACTTAGGGACCATTTCAAATTTAATGTACGATTCTAAAACTGTCTGTGTGTTTCTTTGCTTAGTATATTGAATTTAATAAAATGATATATCCTGTATATTGTATTTAAAGATAAGTGGGTCATAATCCAACGCGCAGATACTACTGTAGGTAACATTCCCCCCCCCCCTACTGTGAAAAGAAACATTTGTTGTCATTTCAATTACACGTGACCTCTACCCCCACCCCGAATCCCCACCCCTAACCACACACATATAACTTTAGCCAGAATACTGTACTTATCGAATTCCAATTAACTTATTTTACGCCCCTCTATCCCAGTACCCTGTATCTTTTATTCTTTATCCAACAATTTTTAAGTATGTTGATGTAGTAAATCGACTTAAGACTGTCATTGGATCAAAACACCACACTAACAACCCTTCTGTATATAAACAAACACACTTATCCTCTAAACAAACAAGTGAATCAAATAGATGTATTTGGTTTAGAAAATATTACAAAATGCCCTGATGACCAAATTTTATATGAAAACGAAAGTTGACAATAAGTTTTCAAGTTTAATCTATATAAATTATGGCAGAAACAGACCGTCTATAATAAATTGATATTATATAAAAAATGATAACATTTATAATGCCAATCGTTCCGCATGATCTATGTCATGCTTTAATCTAGCAATTGGTTTCGTCAAGAAAAAAAAGTACCCCACCCACCTTTATTAGGTCATATCAGTATTGAAATTATTGTATGTTATATGAGGCCTTCGTTACTCCTATACGAAGGATAAAAGTTTGATAAATACAATTAAGTAATTAAAAGAAATAAAAAGTATCTATGCACCTTTCGCTACTGTGCTGGATTAAAGGTTTCCGATTTGTTTTCACAGACGTACAACTTCGTTTTACAGGAAACAAGAAAGATAACTCTATTTGATTTTCCCCGGGTTTGCCCAAACCGTGCAAAGGTAATTATTTGGCGCAATGGTTGCAATGGAACACGCAATGGAAATCACATTTTCCAGATAGAATAACTAAAAGCTTATATTTAATTTTAAATTATTAATTAGTGTTTTATATACGTCTAGTAGTCATTATATGTCTGAAACTTATTTCAGTTTCAGATTTATTACAGGTATATATTACACAGGCCCGGATTCAGCCCCCCCCCCCCCTCCTAGGCTGGCCTGGTCATACATTTTTCTAGGCTGTAAAATCCCTTGATTACATCATAATAGTGATGTCTATAGAAAATCCCCATCGTGGTCCCCCTTACTGAACCACCCGCATAACCACCTGACCAGCCAGACTCCGATTGTCTCATGGCCCCTGCTGTTAATGTGTAGGTAATCCGAATCGGCATTTGTCCATGACTGTGTGATAAGCATGTGTTTAAGGGGTGTCTTCCCAACTGTCCCACTTTTATATAAAACAGTAAAAATCAAGGTGGGACAGTTGGGAATCATGCTTAATTGGATAACAATAGACTGTCATGGATGAGTGACTATAGTCTTTACCTAAATGGATGGAATATTTCAGTGCAATTAATGCAATGTAGTAATATATTGCATTAGTATTTATAATAAGTTATATGCTATTAGCAAAATTATTTATAATAAGTATTTATAATACTTATTATGTTTTAGGATGTTGTCAGTATTCTCTCTCTCTCTCTCTGAAATGAAGAAAACAAACTCTTTATGTTTTCATATAATATATTGCATTAGTATTTATAATAAGTTATATGCTATTAGCAAAATTATTTATAATAAGTATTTATAATACTTATTATGTTTTAGGATGTTGTCAGTATTCTCTCTCTCTCTCTCTGAAATGAAGAAAACAAACTCTTTATGTTTTCATATATTTATTATTTTTATTTCATGTGTCATGAACAAATCAAATAAAGACAGGGCTATATTCGGATGTGGTACAATTTATTGTATTTTGTTTTAATTTGAAAACAAGCATTTCATTTAAACAACTGTGACATTCCACCCTACTGATCTGTTCTATACAGAGTTACTCGTCAAACCGAATCAAATGCGATGCACAATCGGCATACTCCATCACAGTGATTTCTTCAGCCATGTACTTGTGTTTCAGGGCAGACAGTCTCTGTTCAAGTTGTCGGTATTTCCTCCTCTTCTTTTCTCTCACTCCTCCGGCACTGTGCTGAAGAATTTTGATAGCATTGGCAGCTTCAATCCTTTGTATTGTTTCCAAGAACTTGTAAATGTTCGGATGTGACTGTCTCATACTTTTCTTTAGTTTGTTGTGCCAGCCTTCCAAGTTGTTTGTTGTTCTTGGTCCTTCTGTCTCGAAATGGTTCCAGTTGTCCTTGTCTCCCTCAACCCAATGTTCAGTGACATAGTCTGTGAACCTTGAAACATCCACTGGAATCTCTGCATTTTCAGCATCCGTCAGTGCGACAAACCACACATCTTCAACATGTTGTATGGGGACTAGAGGCAGAACTGCAGCTCTTCTTCCTAGTTTCTTAAAGTCCTCATTCTCAGAATACAGTCCAACTAAGCCAAGCTTCTATATCTTCCGCCAAACACACTGTGTGTAATGAAAAAAAACACCCTTTCACATTCACATTTGGAAACACTCTGCGAGCTGCCTGCTTGGTTGCTGCCTCAAAGTCTATCAGGAGTGTGTCTGGTCCCAGTTCCATTCCTATTTCCCTGCATTTCTGTTGAAGATGTTGAAAAAGTCTGCAGTAAATCCTTTCACTTTTTCCAGGCAGAAGGGCAAACACTAACGGATACATGTGTCCATCAATATATCCATGGAGTGTGTAGACCTGGCTGAATATGTCTGGGCACACATAAAATGTTCCGTCTCCATATATGGTTGGGTTCTGTGCCAGATGCTGGAGATTTGTTCTTGTAGCAAAAATCAGCATCCTGTTGTCATTCTCTGCCTCATCAACCAGTAGGAACTGCTCACCAGTGTGCGTTTCAGTCCATTTTCCATCCAAATCTATGTCACTCCTGGACTTTGGTATCCCCGGTCTCAATGCACCTCTTTCCCTGTATAGAGATGACTTGGTGGAGGGGAAGGTTGGTAATCCTTTGCAGACTTGTTCTGCATCTTCGTCCCATTCTCTGTCTCTCAGACTGGATATGACTTCTTCATATATTGACGGAATCGGCGTGGTTTCTTCGCGTGCCCTCTTTCGCATGAGTTGATTTATTTCATGGCGCTTCAGTTCCATGTGTTCGGCTGCATGATTATGGGTATTGGTCACAGAAACTGGAATGTTGTCAGCTGTTGTGATTTTAGCAGAACAGGTTCGGACATGACAGACCCAGTACACCCTTGTTGGTTTTCGGTTTTTGACCTGGTATCTGAATCCATTGTAAACCAGACTATCACCACCACGTTGGTTCTTGACAAACTGCACACTCACTTGTGCATTTGCCATTTTAGCTTATAATTTCAGACGATGTTACTTAGTGAAATTTTACTATCAAATGAAGACATTTACATCAGAATGTAAATATATTGTATCTGATACAGTTCAGTTCATTAATGAGATATCACAGTTTGAAAGTCACAATAAATTGATAACCAAAAATGTTAATTACTTCAAATCAAATTGTTTACCTTAAGTAGTAAACTGCTAGATCAAAGGACTTGTTTGTATTTCTTAATCCAATCACTTAGCAATATATACAGGATAAATGGACTTTAGTTGGACCAATCAATTAACACAATTTAAAGAAAAAAGTAGCAGAGGTGATAATTATCTTAATAAGTTCAAATTATTTTTTATCTTTATCAAACAAAATATCAAAAAGTGGGACAGTTGGGCATAAACCGTTTAAGGTACTGCGGACACGTTCACTGATTGAGAAAAATTTACATGTCATCTGCCGAGCGATCTAAGAATTGGGAAAATAGGCAATTACCAAAATTTTGTATCAGTTACAACTATACACTATTCTAGGCAAATGCAGTTTAAGAATTAGCACAAAATAGTTAAGAATAAAATTAGCCGCTTAAAACAACAACTAAGCTGGAAATTGAAATGTAATTAGTATCGAAACAATTTCACTAGAGCCCAAAGGAATTAATAAAAAAATCTACTCAATGAAATTTTTAATTCACTTTTCTCTACATGTATAAAGTTTTAAATCTTGCATTATCAGCGGGCTAATTTATTTAGCTGCTGTCAGCCGATTTCGTTTTTTTTTTTAAATGTGTTGCTTTTGGTCAACTTTAGACTGAGACTGTCAAAAAGGTCACGGGACGTTGTTGGGGGCATCCTCGTAAACCCCTAAAAGTCTACCACTGAATTTTTCTCTTAATTCCATCACTTAATTCTCATAATCTTAATCTCTATAATCTTCCCCGAGGTACCTAGGAGGGTTCGATACAACGATACACCCCCTAATCTACATAGAAATTCCCCCGTTGATGTTTCAAATTTGGTGAAGCTCCAGGGCACCTTTCCCGATCATCGGAGATTTTTTACGAGCATCGAGAGCCATCCCCGGTGATACAAGGCCATTGTACAATAGCCGAAACATCAATGAGCATTTCATCGGACCAATCCCGAAGCTTCTCATGAGACTGCTCTGTGTTTTTGGCTCAAACATGATACTATCGGGAGAAAATTTGTGTATTTCCACATCGCTGATGATTTTTCTCCAATGGGACCGAGGCATAAGTACCATGGTCTTCAAGTTTAAAAATTTTTAAAAAAAAAAAAAACCCTTCACTTTTATCCCAAGATACCCTTTACAATGCATACCCGTCACAACAAAAACATTTTTTTACGGGGGTGCATGTAGCCTTTACTGCAACATGTTATTTAAATAATATCATATCATTTGAATACACATGTATTGAACATCAAATAAGGCATTCAGACACTCTACAAATTACACACAATTTAAAGCATTACATTGCTGTAACAAACACAGCCCGGCCTGGAATCGAACCCGATCCGCCGACGTGATAACCCAATGCTCTAACCACTGAGCCAAAGAGTCGACTCTTTGGCTCAGTGGCATTGTTACATTTGGTGGCAGCGGTGGGATAATGTCAACTGCCATACCGGAGTTGCCTTACCCTCGTGTTTCCCAGGCCAAGTCTCGGGTCGAGACTTCTCGGAGGGGGAAGTAATGTGACGATGCGTCGTCACGGGTATAAGTTCAATCTCTGACAACAGCGTCAGGGAGTCGACTCTTTGGCTCAGTGGTTAGAGCATTGGGCTATCACGCCGGCTGATCGGGTTCGATTCCGGGCCGGGCCGTGTTTGTTACATTTGGTGGCCAGTGTGGGGGATAATGTCAATTGCCATGCCGGAGTTGCCTTACCCACGTGTTCACGTGTTTCCCAGGCCAAGTCTCGGGTCGAGACTTCTCGGAAGGGGAAGTAATGTGACGATGCGTCGTCACGGGTATAAGTTCAATCTCTGACAACTGCGTCAGGGAATCGACTCTTTGGCTCAGTGGTTAGAGCATTGGGCTATCATGCCGGCTAATCGGGTTCGATTCCGGGCCGGGCCGTGTTTGTTACATTTGGTGGCCAGTGTGGGGGATAATGTCAATTGCCATGCCGGAGTTGCCTTACCCACGTGTTCACGTGTTTCCCAGGCCAAGTCTCGGGTCGAGACTTCTCGGAAGGGGAAGTAATGTGACGATGCGTCGTCACGGGTATAAGTTCAATCTCTGACAACTGCGTCAGGGAATCGACTCTTTGGCTCAGTGGATAGAGCATTGGGCTATCACGCCGGCGGATCGGGTTCGATTCCGGGCCGGGCCGTGTTTGTTACATTACGTTACAATGCAAAATGTTACAATACAATGCAATACAATTACAACAACAAAGCAACACATTCCGCACATGAAACTCACCAATTATGGATTGAACGCTTTTGGCTCGATCTCGCATTAAGGTCTTCCCATCCTAAAAGGGATCAATTTCATCAAGGTAATGCATATAACTTAACAATACCAAGTATATAAACTTTTTAAGTGTCAAACAATCGTAATCTTAGGGCCATATTGACATGTTATGATAAGTGACAGAAATTCTTTTATTACCTCCCCTTGATTATTTTGTTGCCATGAGTTATCTCCCCCGAAAACTAAAAAAAAAGTGATTTTCTCCATTTTCCTATGGTTAAGTTTAGATTTTTTTCACGAATATTAATACAAAATCAAAAAATGCATCTTTCTACCATGAGCTTTTCTCATAAATCAAATTCAGTTTTTCATATTCATAGAAAATACATATTTTCCATAGGCTTCAATGTTAACTTATATAGTGTACATAAATGAAACGTTGCAAATTAGGCTTATGTAAATTTTGACAATTCTTTCACTGCTACAATTAATTCCAAAAAGATTATTCCTAGAATTCAACGGTTCAATAATTTGCAATACAGTAATTTAATAATACTAAATTACCAAAATGCTTATATTAAACAATGTTATAAAATTAAGACCTGTTCTTTAAATATGTAACTAACCTTTTATCCTCTCAAAAACTCCCAATCCCAAATACTAATCTAACATTATTCAGATGTAAAGCTAGCGATAAATTTTGATCCTTTCTCAGCGAAAACCTTTGTCCAACTGTCCAGTGGACAAGAATAGGCGGGAAAAAAACTGTTGGTCAAACCAGGTAACTCAAAAACAACAATTAAAACCAAGAAAAGCATGCTTGATAACTCTGTTAAAAAAAACATCATAATATTTACATATACATGATTAATGGTCAAAGGGAGGTAATCCAAATATCAGAAAATTACTAAATTTTCACCCTTGTTACACATTCCCCCTGTTTCCGTCCTCGTCATAAAAACAAAAAAAGCTGTCAAGCAAAAGATAGTCAAATGTTGTAAAACATACAACTATAACTTATTATATACACCAGTAACTATCATTACTAAATTATCTATCATAACCACTAAATTACTGACTACCTTCTTAAGTAATTACTAGTTACTTTACCACCATCTGAAATTACTGTAATTAGTAATCTATGAACTAACTACTGCTAACTCTACTGAAACACCACTACTAAACTGATCACCATCACTCATAAATATCATATAGTGAACATTATACAGTAAGTAAATGTCTAAAACTTCAAAAGTTAGGATTACTGTCCCCGCCAACCTTGAAATTGTGTCCTCACCATTAGAAACAGTATTTCAAAGATAAATCCAAAGTAACTTCTTGTTATCTTTCACAGATTTCACCAATGCCTATATTTACACAAATTAAAAGATAAAAAATTCATAACCTGAAATAAAATTACTGTAATATACTATTGACCATTCTCTTTGCAACTTCAACATCTACATGATTTAGAATACCAGATGAAATTAAAGTATTCAAAGCCTAAAGTCTAGAGTCTATTGGTCTTGTAACCATGCTCTTCATACAATAATCTCCATGCCTAACTGGCAACATTCTCTCTCTAGTTGATCTTCTAGGAACTGGTAAAGGTGCATTTGGTGTTTTAATTTCTGACGTTATGTTAGGTATGCAATCAGAACTTTTCCTCTCAGACACACACTGTCCTACTTTTTCACTATCTTTAGCACTCTGCCCAGTCTCAACACTCTCTTCCCCAAGCATATTCCCATTATTTCCCACTTCAGCTCCTTCCATTTCAATCTCCTCATTCTCTACTTCATCTACAATGTTGGGTTATTCACCAACATGTCCATCCTCATAATTCTCACTGTCAATTAATCTAACTTCACTTACTCTGTCTAAATCTGACAACTCTCTACCATGAGTAGAGATATTCTCATTGATTTCAGACTGTCTTTCTTTCCTATTTCTAACAAACTCGCTTGCTCCACCAGGACTTCCTACAGGACTTCTAGTCAACTCCAGTTCCATAGGCATGTTCTGTCTCTCATTTCGCCGAGGAGGTCTCACAGGATGTTGAGCGTCCCCTGTTCTTGTTACAATGACAAGATCTACTTCTTCCTCAGAATCTGTAGTGACGCCACTGTCCTCTTCTATCTCCAGCTGGTCTTACTCTTTATCGTCCTCTACACCCGATTCTTCTCTTTCTTCACCCTTATCTGACACCTCTTCTTTTTCCTCATTACCCTGTTTGTCAACCAGGAATAAATGATTCCTGTGTAAATTTTAACTTTACGACTGTCCTCTCCTCTAACTTTGAAAATGGGAATATCATCACTAACTTGCTCTATAACGTCAAATACCTCTTCTTCAAATTTATCTGCTATCTTATGACGTCCTTTATGTGCTAAGATTTTCTCCAGTTCTTTGTCACCTACTTGTATCCTGACAGCTTTGGCTTTTCTATCGTAATATTTGTTTCTGTTTAATTTTTGCCTGTTGGATATACTTTTCAACTATACCTTGAGTCTTAACCATTCTCTCTTTCAACGAACTCACTTCTTTTAAATCTCTTTGTATACACCTTTGGCTTTCTCCCAAACATTAATTCATAAGGGGAAAAGTGAGTCGACTCGTGAGGAGTACAATTGTAAGCAAAAACAAGAATTGATGTACCTCACCCAGTCATTCCTTTGGTTATTTTCAAGCGTGCCTAACATGTCCAAAATAGTGCGATTGAACCTCTCCGGACCTGAGATGCATTGTGGGTATATTTTAGTATGTAAGTAAAATTTCCATAATTTACATTAAGTCACTCTAGAATTGTTAAACTTTCTTGACTTACACTGATATTATTTATTTCTGTCTAAATTTCAATAAAACGATGCACTTTTTCTGGTATGGACAAATGCATTCAGATAGGACTATCATAATGACGTGCTTGTCTTTTTTATTTTGAAATAACTGCTTTTGACATTAAAATAGCTAGATGATAATTGGCACCTGATTTTTTTCTAATGAATTCTTTCGTATATCATTATACTAATGCAATTAATGTTGATTTTCATGTCCAGCATGTCTCTAGGAAAAAAGGGGGGAGAGACACAAAGGATTTCGTGGAATATTAACCCTTAACCCCAAGGTGTTAACACATACCCGTCTGCGCATCCGAAGTTGTGGGGCTCGACAGCCGTTTTGGCCTAGGATATTTCATGAATCTCCTTGCGCAAATTACTAGTCCAACCAAGAAACTTGTTTCCCTATCGACGTTAACTGAAAACGTTTAAAACTACGTTTTACCTCAAATAGAGACGCTTGTTGGCGCATTGGCTAACGGACCAAACCCAGGTCATATATCAGCGTGTAGGAGCTGTCTGTCAATATTGTACTGTATTCACATTTTCATTATCAGAAAAACAAAAATAACCAAGCATTTTTTCTTATTAGACCGTATTTCTTTTTTATTCTGTGGTTTTAATCAATACACAAGCGATCGATCTGTTTTTCCCTGTGACTGATCAGAATGATATGGGGCAGCTATGTAAAAATGTTGGATTTTTATGATGAGAAAAGTAAAGTAAAATTATCTTGTGTATAAGAAATCATGTTCTCATTGTATAAGCAAAACACCTGCGTTAAGTAATGAAAGAATTACAGATATTGAGAATACATGTACTAATTTAAAACCTCTCTATATTTTGTGTAACGTTATGTATGGAGAATGTGAAATTTGCAGGTGACTTCAATATCTACGCGACGAAGCAAATTCTGGTAATGGTAATACTAAATCAAGGTTTTTGTCTAGATTTGGAGACAGTAACGAACTTGCCTCTTTACAACTAGCTTTTGAACTAGACACACTGTATACACATATATTCCGTGAAAAACATGTATGTGTTTGTCTACTAAATGGAAGTAGAGTCGATCAGACATTAGATTCCGAACTTTCTCTCTATCAATAACGATATGTCGATTCGACTTACTGAGATAATTAGTGAAGACGAAGTCCGAAACGTTGCACGTCAGCTTGATAATACAGTTATACTAGTTAAGTCTGTGTTGGAAAACTGTAGGGAGCTTGCACACAAAGATGATTAAGTCCGTTTATGGTTAATGATAGTTTATATTCTTTTTTTCTCTCTCTGTGTGGCAATCCACATATTTAAATAAAACAATAATATAGTATGTGATAAAATCATATAGCCAGACCAATTTGTGACCCCCGGGGACGCTAAAGAAGTACCATTCAATCTGTCTCATCATGAGGAACAATAATATATATGATTTAGGGGTGGGGATCTAAACAAGGTTGGAAAATTGAACTATTTAACCAGTCCAATCTTGGAGGGGGTGGGGCTTGACGCCCAAGGACCCAAACCCCATTTACAAAAAAAATCAGGTAGACACCAATTCTCATTGAGGACTATAAGTATGTGAAGTTTTGTAAAGATAGGTCGACCGATCTCCGAGATATGTCCCGTACAAAGTTGCCGGCGCGAGAAATGATGATAATAATAATAATAATAATAAAAGTGGGGCGGTTAAGCATAAATTCGTGCATTTTGGGTTAAAAGCATAACATTTAGCACACATATAGTATATCCCCTCCTGATTATATTTTAAAATGGACCCAAGTCAGCAGCGCTACCTGGGGACGGTGGCGGCCATTTCTCAAATTGACCGCCCATATGGTCGACAATTTCTTCAAATGCTTTTATCTCTGTAACTATATGTAGCAGACTAAAAGATATTGGTGTCTAATGATAATTATTTACGACCAAGTTAGCCATTGGCCACACACATTTTTTTTTTCAACCTAAGAAAACAACTCTATATCTAACTTTAGACGGCCGGTATTTTTTAAGCAAAACATAATTTGTATTGATATCACGTATGTCTGTGAAGTACGCATTGTTAGAATAACTAAATCAATATATGGCATTGTGTAATTAAAATCAACATCCATGAATATCCCGACAAATTTTGCTGCATTTTTTGCGCGTATCAAACAATTATGGATAACTTTTGGTGGTATGTCTGTATATCCAATACCACTAGACAAATATATCATGATGTTGTTTCCTGAAAGAACATATTTGGACCTTTGTTTTAAAGTCCCATTATTCTTCCGACAGAAAAGCAAAGTGCGTGCTACAGAGTTGTTAGGAGATACAATCTGTACATACTGGTTGATGACAATGTCTATACAAGGCATAAATAAGAAAGAATCGTTATTTGAGAGTATTCAATTGTTTACAAAAATAGCTAATTTGCATTTCCGCATTTCTTCGTCAGTTTTTGTTCGTTTTCCATAGATATTATATGTGGTTCCGTTTAACGAGCCACTAGTGTATACATTATTTAAAACATTTAATATTCTGGATGGATTTCAAAATACTCCTTGTTTACATTTAGCATTGAGTATTCCCGAAGGTGATCTGTAATCGTAAATAATTTCAAAAATAATTTGGAAAACGTCCTCAAATCTTAATTTGTTTATCTGCTATGAAACGGATGCAACCACCTATGTTACTGACCGTTACGTTCACTGAACACGCTACTACAGAAACACAGGGACACGAAGTTCGATGGGGAATTTCATTCGCCTATGCCTCTTTGAGGCCCTGTGATAAGCAATTGACTGTTTGTTCTGGTGCTCTGTTTTGATTTTTAAAATATATAACTATAAACCATTAATTATATTTAGCCCATTCATTATATTGGCCATTACGGTTTGTAATATAGTAGATGCAGCAATCAACGCATAACCCCTTTGGGAACAAAATCTGAATAAAACTATTGATGCGTTCTGTTTTCATATGACACACAGTATTTTAACAACACATGCAAGCATGTGCAAACAATTCCTGAAAGCTAAATTCAAAGGTTAATGGTTAATCCATTCGGCAGTACATATTTATCATACTGGATCCAATATTTCAACATATATTTTGGATATACCGGTTAATAGTAAACTGGGCAAGCCTTCCTCCCCTAGGAAATTTTATTTCGATTGAATTGAATACTCATATGATTTTGAATGATTTACGTTATTTTTATATTGAAATTTTGAACTGTGTATATATCGGAAAATAACGCATGCTACAAGACCTCTTTGCTCATATGTCATTTTCCTTAATCGTGAGTGTATGTGAGCCAAACAAAATTGCCTAATGCTGTGCTCTTTATTGTGACACGTTTAAGTGACATGCAAACAACGGCGTATCGTTACCAAACTTGTTCTATGATGGAAAATGACAATATCGATATTTCAAATAGTGTGTACTTGCCAACAATGTTTTTCTCTATATGTTTAAGGTAATTCTACCGGCATTAAATTATAATCATGGTCCATCAATTGATCGCGGAAATTTCATAGTAAATGCAAGCCTTTACAGACTTTTAGCAAACGAGTCCCATATTTCCATAGAAAAAGAATGCTTGCATCTGCAACGAAGTCTTTTTAGACATTTGAAAGAATCATGACAATAATTCTTTGATTGGTGAAATACCTAAAAGAATAACTTAGTGAAGATGATGTACACGATTACTATATATTGTCCGTAATGATGCAAATTAAACCAAGTACGATAGCGATTCAGGGCTACGCTACGCACGATGGTGACCGAGGATTGCAACTAGGCGGTGGTCAGAAGCAAAGGGTTGAGTTAGTGATCCGAAAATAATTCTGTGTGACAAGGCAATGTCATCGCTTCATACAGACATCGAAACTGTTGTACAAGAGGCCATGGGAAAGGTAAAATATGTTTAATATTGGCTAACGGACACATTTTTTTCAGTTTTCTGATTCCCTATTATGTAAAACAGAACAAAAACACTAGAATATTATTAATGACAAGTTTAAGACCAGCCTTTTCTTTTTATTTAAGGTAATTCGTCATTAAATAGTTATCATGGTGCTTCTAGTGGATCGTGGTCATTTATAGCATTTTGCTAAATGCAAGCCTTTATGGACTTAGATCAAAAGAGCATATAATTCTAAGTCAATAGATGTTTGCATCTGCATTGAAGTCTTATTAAGCATTTGAAGGACCATGATTATTCCAGGTCGGCAGGAACCGGCAAGGTTTCTGGTACGGCTTTTAATTGCTGAACATTGTTATGCGTTTCTCCGTGTCTATCTTTACATTACGTTGTAAAAAAAAAAATGTCCGGATAGGAGTATCTTAAAATAGGAGTAGAGTAGTATCTTAAAATTGTCGGTGATAATGATTATGACAGATGTCATTATGTTTTACGTTATTTAAAATATAGTTTACTTTTTATGTTCATCTGCGAACATTCGAAACACCTCGAACTTTTCCTAGATTATTTCGTAGAATTGACCGAGGGGTTCCAAATGTATATGCGGAGTGTTCTACCACAAAGAGGTTACTTTACGCGCGTTGCGGTGTTGATTGCGAGCACAATGTAAAATCAAATATATGCGTGTTTTTACTCATGTACTTAATATTGGTAACTAATGATATTCAATATACCAAAAAATGCATCTTATATTGCAAAAATAATTTTAAACAAGTTTTTCAAAAAATGTTTTCCAGCTGTGACTCGAACACAACCACTTTTCTACGCCGTTTGTATGGTGATCAAGCCTGACTATGGCCCAATTGTAACATACAGAAGAAATTGTTTTCTGTCGCTGAAAATTCCAGCCAATTTTGTTTCAAAATATCTCAGAATGAGGTGCGATTTTTTTCGCTCGCGAACTTTCTTTCTTGCATTACAGTTTATTAAACACGTTTTCTCCAGTACATGTATCAAGAATCAACACAGTGTATAGGTCTAAAATTAATCCCATGCCTATTTTCTGAGATATAATCATAATAACACCACTTTCAATATTTTAGGAAAAATACCCAAGTTAGAAAAGGGCCATAATTCGAGTTAGATGCAGTCACAGAGTTAGTTTAAACTTATTTATTTTACGTCGATTGGGAAACAAGTTCTTACAACTTATATTAATCCCTCTTGACGGTTCCTGGGTTGGACTAGTACTTTGCGCCTGCGAAGGTCATGAAGAATCCTTGCCTTCAACGGGTTTCGAACCCACAACCTTTGGTTCAATAATCGGATACGTTACCACTGGACCACGCCGCCTTTTGAGTTTCCTCCATAGTTTTCTGATGTCCGTGAACACATTGAAGTCAATACAATGAACTATTCTGAGATATAAGCTTGATAGTAGCTTGAATGTAAAAAAAATCAGCCAAGAGTTATTTACCTTGGTTGTCTGATGCCCCTAAACATATAAATAAAAGTTCAGGTTAATACCATGAATGATGACTCTAACGATCTATGTAAATTATATTTTACTGAATTTGAAATGCTATAACCGATTTCATATCTGATAATCGTATCGGGGTCATTTATTTTAAACGAAACGCACTCACCATAGACTTTACAAGCAATAAATTCTTTCACTGTAAAAATAAGATGTAAAAGCATAGCACTAGACAAATTGTAGACTAGAGAATATGTATGAATACACTAAAGATACCCTCTCATGCAGAAGATCGTGTCGGGGAGGTGGGGGATTGTTTGACAAATCCGTTGCCATAGCAAGAGCTGTCGATGTTGAACCTTCGAAAGCTATGAATCTGGGTCGACAACAAAACGGCCAACGCTCCCGCCGTGACAATTTCGAATTTATTGAAGTACAATATTTACCTTACATCGACCATCTCATCGCAGACGTTATTTATCTATATTCGTCTATATTCGTCTATATTCATCTCTATTCATCTCTGTCCATCTAGCAATAACACCGGCACTAGAACCGCAGCATTGATTATCAAAATATACATGTACGATTTATTGATGTCGTTATGTACGACATCACTTGATTACTAACGGTGTAACTTTGTACACATGCATGCTACTATCATATTCTATGCACGGTTCGATCAATCTGATATCCAATTAACACATATTATAACGAATCATTGTCAAAAGACGACCCTAGCGAAGTAATAACGCGAAATATCAACAATTTGTACATTTTCATAAGTCTGCTCCACTATCAACATCCGGTTTTGGGGGGCGTAAGTTGTTGTTGTTGTTGTTGATTTGAATCGATCGATCTGATTGAACGACGTGACAGTGACATAGACAGGTTGTGGGAAATTGCATGCGTAGATGTTTTAAATCATCCAATCAGAACCGCCGAAAAATTAAACCGGAAGATGGTAGTAGAGCAGTCATATAAAATGTACAAATTATTTATATTTGTTGTCATTTCACGTTAGATTTGTCTTCTGACAGTGATTTTATATACCATGTATTAATCTAAAAACAGCCTGACCGAATCGTGCATTAAGTATAATGGTAGCATACACCTGTGCAAAGTTACGACCTCCGTAATCAAGTCATGTCAGATTCCGTTACTTACCATGTTCAATATACAGTACATACTTACAAAACTTACAAAAAAAAATCGTAATCAATATCCCATTGAAATTAGCATTTCTGCGGTTCTAGTGCCACCATTCCAATTATAAACAACAGTAAAAATATATAATGCTGCCGCACTGCAGTATCACGCCGTAGACATGTGGCATGATACCACACCCAGTCACATTATCCTGACTCCGGGAAAACCAGTCCACGAAATACCCTTATATGCTGATCGCCAAAACAAGGGAGATATAACAGTACTTTTTCACGACTTTGTATGTCGTGGCCGGGGATCGAACCCACGACCTCCCGCTCCCGAGGCGGACACTCTAACCCCTCGGCCACCGGAGACGGTCCCTATGCTTAACTAATTAAATAATATTTTATCGTACATATTAACTTGTTCATACAGATACAAGAGACTGGTCTCCTTGACGAACGCTGCCCAGTGCTAACCTCCTTGGTTGCAAGTGTTAACAACAAGTAGCCACTGTTACAATTTTGTAGATTTTTGGTGTGAACCCGCCGTGGGTCGAACCCACGACCTCTCGCTTCTAGGAGCGAGCACTCTACCACTTGAGCTACCGAGGCGGTAGTTTTTAAAGTTTTTGGTAGACTTTTAAGTTTAAGTCTCTATTAAATAGATATTTGAAGTTTGGGCGAATTTTACTGTTTAAAATAACATATAGATCATTATCGATGCAACAAGCATTGAGCATTTTAAAAATATGCTAGTCCTATCATATCTGCTGCCATGAACATGAACTTCAAAATGCCGTAATGACATATTATGATGTGATTAAATTTTAACGTTTTCTTGTTACCAAATTGTGTTTTCCTTTATTGTACTGCCCATACTATACACCAAATACCGCCAATTCGTATTTCTATATTAATTTTAAGGGGGAGGACCCCACGGCAAAACATGTTTCTCGCGTACATATCTACATCAACTATGTCCGCCCCTGAACATTTATGGTAATTTATTGATTCTGATTAATTTTGGAGGTCACTCGGTCATGAAAGATTCATATCGCATTATCACTGTATCTAAACATATTTCTTTTTGAAATATCGAAATGTGGCAAAACGTTAAAGCTCGAAATTTAGATGATAATCAAATTGGGTATAAATGATCTTTTTAGGCTAGTTCTTGAAAGTCTTTTGTAGTTCAATTCTTTTCTTCACTTTAATTTCTCTGGTTTATTTGTTGCTGGGGTTGTTATGTTCTTTGACTGTCTCCACTATTCATTTGAAACATATCCAATAATTTAGTGGTATTAATTATAATAAAGATCAATGTTCTGCCGACAAACTTGGTGAATATAAAATGTTAAGAATAAATAGACTAGCATTTATAAAACATACATTGATGCAGCAGGACACATTTCAGGTAAAGACCCTGTAATGGATCCGTTACATTTCGGGCATCATAGCCTTTCACGGAGATAACCAAGGTGTCCTAATATTTCATTAGGGTACCTTCTGCTATCTTAATTGGTAGAAGTTCAGTGGTCACAGACTTAGCGGAAACGTTACAGGGACTTACCCTAACAAAATGACGTAACATTGATGACGTTTATAGTCGTAAATTGTAAAAGCAAAAAAATATATATGAGGTCTATGGTTGTTTATTTTTCATTTCATCCAGGAGACTATTGCTTGTGGCCGTGAATGTTCCGGTTTAACCGATAACGGGCAGATTTGACCGAATAGCGTCGGAAACATACGGAAAAATGACCTATCTACTAGCGACAAAAGAGGGGGCCTCCGTGGCCGGAGAGGGTAAAGTCTCTGACTTTAACACTCACTCAGCCCCTCACCGCGAGGGTTCGGATCCCGGCAGGGGCGTTTGAATTTTCGTAATTTCATGTAAGGAAACCTTCCAGCTGGCTTGCGGTAGGTCGGTGGTTCTTTCCGGATGCCTCCGTCCATTCGGGGTCTTCCTCCATTTGTATTTAGCTGGACGTCGCTATATTAACTGAAATACTGTCGAAGCGACGGTAAACTCAAATAGTAAAAAATAGTTGCGGCAAAAGAGTTATGAGGACATGCAAATTATACAGTTCTACACTTTCGTACACAAGTATTAGACTGCGCATTATAGGCCACTTGATTGAAACGAATGTTGCACCTGAATCATGAGAAGAACATGCCATGTGCTAATTAGCTTTAAATATTTGTATAAGGCCATACATAACTGTCGAAGCGACGGTAAACTTAAATAGTCAAATAGTCATATATTATTGATACTGTAAAATCATTGACATAAAATTTCACCGAATTTGTACGTAAGGGAAAATCGTGGGAACATTTATTCGTGGATTCTTGTTTTAGATCATTTGAGGTCGGTAAAATGATTTGTTTTCGTAGGGTTTTATATTCGTAGACAAATCTTGTAATTGTATGTTTTCGTGAGTTTGTCTTCGCTCGTGTATATTTTTTTCATGATTTCATCGTCCTGTAGAGAGTACGGTATTGTTCAATTTATAGACTCCATGAAATGTATTATCGTACCATTTCACGTCATACAAATGGTGTAACAGTATATCCAGCCACATATTTCTGCGTAGTGGAATGCAGGGATGCCATAACGGTACCATTTCAGCATTGTTTGATATATAGCGACCGGGGATTGAACCCATGGGCTCCCTGTCCCTAAACAATTTCCTGACTGTAAGATACATGTAGTATAAACTGAATATCAGAAATTAACTGTTTTGGTAGCGGACATATATATTGTGATTTTTATTCAAATTCAATATCAATGCACAATCGCTTTCATGCCTAGTTATCGTCTGTGTTTGCTTGTTATGTCTCACCGACATTGGTCAGTCATTATAAAAATTGCACACATGAAACTGCGCTACATAATTGGAGACAAATGGCGTGCCCATTATCCTTATACGGAGCCGACAATTTCTGGAAGATATCCGACTTGCCAGGACAATCTGTAACATTGTCGGCATATAGCAATCAAGGATCGAACACTCCCATTATGATCTCTTTACTTGTATTCACGTCCTAATGGACTCTCAATTATGTTATCATGTTTCCCTAATTATACATGAATATATAGACATAATACAGTACTGGTTTGTTCCATGTCTGGATAACTGGGTGTGGTATCGCTATCTTACATGAACTATCGTGCTGAGTTCTTATAGAGTTCTTATAATCTTCAAATATGGCGTTAATAGACACTCTTTTGCAGCCGTATACGTTTTAAAGCAGCTTTTCAAGGATGTCAATGCTTAGAATTTTATTTCAAATATATTTGCGTCTATCAATTTCCCATCTTTAGACGCATGGTCAACTAATGCAACGTGAAATTAAAAACAAGAGGGCCAAGATGGCCCTGTGTCGCTCACTTAAGTAAGATGGCTGTGTTAGGCATAATGACAAAAAAATCTGGCATCTAAAGTGTTTTTCTAACATTTGACTAAGTGCCCTACATTTTGATCCTACCTGAATTTGCACTCAACTGGGAATCCATGCAGTCATCATTCATATCAAGTTTAATAAAGCCTGGGACAAAAATGTAGTCCTCTAGAGTGTTCACACGATTTTTCTAAAATTTGCCCCGGTGTCCTACTTTTTGACCCTGTGTTGCCCAGATGTTAATTCATCCAAGATTTGTTGTAAACAAACATTCTGACCAAGTTACATTAAGGTTAGGCTAAAACTGTGGTCTCTAAAGTGTTAACAAGGTTTTTCTTAAATTTGACCTGGTGACCTAGTTTAAGACCCCAAGTGACCCATTTTCAAATTATTCCAAGATATCATGTAGACGAACATCTTGACCAAATTTGATTACGACTGGACCAAAACTGTTGCCTCTAGATTGTTAACAAGGTTTTTCTAAGATTTTCTATGATTTGACCTAGTGACCTAGTTTTTGACAACGGACAGGTACTGATCGATCTTTTCGTTGTCGGAGCGAATTCCGATCGGAGATGTTGATTTTTAAATTGCTGTATCTTTTTTTATTTAAGGGTGGATTTTCTTGTAGATACTATTTTTGGAAAATAGAAACTATGTTCTTTCAGAATATATATGGGTTAATAGTGTATATAGGCATTGGTGTCGCTTAAAGTTTATAGAAAAAAACCGAAGTTCCATAAATTCACCGATGCGGGTTATAATAATAAAGTCACACAGAATTGGAAGCCAATTTTCACTTAGGAGTTATCAGTTTTGTTGCTGTTGTTTATGGATTTAAAATCTAAACCATTCAAGAAGAAAAGTTTCTTGCAAAATAAATCACTGAATTGTTCGAGGCCTCCTGATTTAAGTTACTTTGTTATCATTTAATTATCATTATTATTATTGTATTATTATTATTATTATAATGATTATTATTAGTTTATTTCACTTCTCAACGATCATTTGTACGGAAGTCATTCACCGTCCCCGGTGGCCGAGTGGTTAGAGCGTACGCCTCGGGAGCGGAAATCGTGGGTTCGATCACCGACCGCGATATACCAAAGTCGTCAAAAATGGTACTGGCATAGCATCCTTGCTTGGCTCTCATCATATAAGGGTAGTTCTAGGACTGGTTGGCCCGGTTTCAGAATAAGGTGAATGGGTGTTGTATCATTCCACATGTCTACGGCATGATACTGCAGTGTGGCAGCACTATACCTTTTTCAAGTAAGCATCGTTTCGAAATGATTGAAATACTGTGGGTGGGTCATTATTCCCAACAAACAAACCCACTGTAGAGGGTTTTACCCTCTAAATTGGCAAAACAAAAAACTGTAGGGACTCTCTATATGAAAGGATACAAAGGTAAGAAAAAAAGCAATTTTCATACTCCAAGTTAAAAAACTCGCACGGATAGTAATGATGATTTGATGGTTCTTATATTTGGATGTATAGATTTTATCTTTACATGTTCACAATTCTCCTGACAGATTCATTTGAATTCACTGTCGAGAATTCAAGACGTCCTTTTGAAATAACATTTTAACTGTCGATGGTTTTTGAAAGTTTTTTTTTTCGTTTTTTTTTTTTTTTTAATTTGTTTTTAAATTACCATTGACAACTTATGACATTGATTGGGAATGCATTCATGTGTTAAGAAATATATATAATTTAAAGGATATGACTCTATGTCTTGCACTTTTTTCGATTCTATCCAAGGATCAATTTGACAATGTTTAGAAAACAAGGATAGAGTGTTGTACCTTTTGTTTAAAAATATGCCAATCAGCATTTTCAACATGTGTTAAGTTCATAGCTGGTGATAATCAAGGCTCACCCTACGGTATCAAGTAGACTTCTATTTCGATCAACATTTCAGAGCACTTTGGATTTTTTTTCGTCACAGCCGACTATTGTATGGGCCAGCGCCATCTTGTTCACAAACTTAAAACTCGTTATCTAAAGTCAGTAAAAAGCATCTAATTGTACTGGACCCAGTCCATTCTCAGGCGTTCGTCTGATCCATTTGTTGTTGATGCAAATCTTTGATTTATATTTTAACATTATAAATGTTGCTTCATTTTAAGATTATTGATTCACAAAAGATATTTATAATCCCCTTAAGCTTGAAAAATAGAATCCGAATCAATTAAAAAATATACCTTGTGGGGACGCCATTTTCCAATCGCACATTTTGGAAAGTTTCTGACTTTTGACACTGATTTAACACATGGTTCTGCTTTTCATCACAAGGTTGAATATCATTAAACACTTAAACTATCTTAGAAAATAAATACTATATAAAAAGAAATAATGACTATCTCGACCTTTCCACCAATTCTGTTTCAAATCAAATGCGTACTGAAATAACCCTGAAACATCTGTTATTTTGAAAATACATAAAAAAATGAAACTAACACGCGCTACGCCATTGATATGCAACATAAGTATCGATATAAATAGATACAACTGAGGGTGTAAACGGGGGAGCTTGGAAAAGTACAGTGATAGCACGTACCTAGTTCTTTGTGTTTCAGAACACACTTTTGTTTAAATAAAAGAAGAAAACTAAATATGGAGTTTAGTTTTTTAAATAGTCTCTCTCTCTCTCTCTCTCTCTCTCTCTCTCTCTGCAAATGCCGATGTGTAATGTGTACAAACAATTCAGGACTCCTTTACTCTTCTCTCCGAAAAAATAAGAAGTAACACGTATGCACAGGCACACTTTATACAAAGGTTTGTATTTCATTCAAATTATTGCAGAATTGCTGCCAATGGCGTAAGATATCGGGATTTGGGTTTCCTAAGAAGGCATTGTGTAAAGACTTTATACTAACATATTTTTTGTTTTTGTTTTGTAAGTAACCATCTATAAAAAAGAGTTCATCATAATTAGTTTAAGTTTCGATGGCAAATATTATATTTCACCCGTGAGATTAACGTTGGTGTTACCTTGTATTCATATACATAAATGTTCATTTTTTCTAAAAAAAAAATTTGACAAGTTCTACATCCTGCACTGTGCCAGGGCACTGCATGGTTTGAAAAACAAAAAAAAACAAAAAAACAAAACAAATAAATAAAAAATATAAAAACAATAACATTGAAACATAATTTTATCCATACAGAAAAATCTGATATAGAATAACATTGAATGGTTTTGAGATATCCTAGGAGGGAAACCTTTTAAAGCATGTGCGTATTGTGACTTGATGCAGGATTATATTTATGGACACCAACAATTGACATGTGATTATTAGGTAACAGTTGCTGTGTTTTGAATAATAAAATGATGATAAATATATAGTTAAAATTTCTTGCCCCAATACGTAACGATATCTTTTTCGTAATCATTTGAAAATAATTTGAAACTTCTTGATATTATTCGAAGCAAGATGCTGGACAACATGCCATATTGTCGTTATTTCGCCTTTCGCGTTTCGGGGCAAAGACACGAAAACACGACAAACAAAGGGCGCCAACACGAAAGTTTTCGACCCGCGGACACGAAACATTCAAAGGCGAAACTGTTCGTCCTTTCGCCTGTTAAAATTTCGTTATTTCTTATGTTATGACATGTTTCGTGTTGTCGTGTCGAAATAACGACAATATGGCATGTTTTCGTTATTTCGCCTTTCGCCTTTCGGGGCGAAGACACGACAACACGAAATGGCAGAAATCAGCCAACATAGTTTTCCCAGGGTCCTTCGTTTTCATTTCTCTGCGAGACCGTTATACGCCAACATCTGTGCTGTTGGTTCAAAATCTCGTATGCGTTTTTATTTCTTTGTGCGTGTGTCTTGTTGGTACCTTGCCGACTTTTATTAATCATTAATTAATTATTAAACGTACAGTGTAATGTATGACAAATACATTTTTTGATAGAAAGATAGATAGATAGATAGATAGATAGATAGATAGATAACAAGGAAGATAACCAATGCTAGCCATGAAGGTAGGGCTGTATTTGATAGCTCCCTTTGACCATTTATAGGGGTGCTTTTTGAATGAGCTGAAAGTTCACACCAAAATCAGATTGCGAGGATGTGAATGCTTATCTTTCTCTGCCCCTTTGTATCTGAATCGGATCCAATATTTTGCGCATGCGTACCGGAAGCACATCGACGAAATAGCGAAAATACGATGACGAAAATACTGAAATGCGATGACGATAACGCGAAATTATATCGCATTTTTATCATCATAGTTTCGAGTTTTCGTCATCATTCCTTCATGGTTTACTGTTTTTTTTTTGTGTACAACTTTATTTCATTTTCAGGCAATGGCCCCAATCCTCTTATTATGTCTTGCCTACCTAATTATGCCAATTTATTGTCCAATATGGCTTCAAGAGCATGAGTCATCGTTATTGTTTGCTGTATTCTCGTTTGCTTGCTTTTGTTGTTTCAGATTTATTACAGTATATTTCATGATGCAACATTTTATAAGTTCCCTGTTTCATTCTGTCTTTTAAGAAAAATATAAATCTTATTTTGATAGAAGAAACATAAACCAATCCAAATCATGTCCATTTATCCTAGCATAAAAATGAACATTTTAATTTCCAATAAATACACAAATTAAATCATTGTGTAAATTAAGAGCATTTATGAAACAAAATACTTCTTAACTGTTAAAATATTTACCACGGCAGTCATGGTGCAGATGAGAAACCTAGTATGCCGTTATGAAACGGGATGAACACAACAAAACGCGACTGCGTGAAACGCCGTGACAATACATGGAGGCGGTCCGTAGCGGCACCTTTTGAAATCAATTTTAAAGCAGCTCGTTCAAAGTTGGACAGAAGGAATAAAAAATGGGGAAAAAATATATAAAGTGCTTATCGTAAGCAGTCGATTAAAACAAACTTATTCCAACGTTTCAAACTTTTGGATAATTGGCAACACATGAAAATGTGTTTATTAAGTTTACTACAATATACGAAATAAAGACGACATCATTAAAACAAGAAAATAATAATAATAATAAAAAAAAAAAAAAAAAAAAAAACGCCCAGGAATCAGGAGGTCATGAGTTCGATACTCGTCGCGTCTTAGGATTGATTGGCCAGGTGTTACGAAAATGCGACTGGGTGTGATACGGCAGAGTGGCAACATTATATATGTCAAAAGCAGATGCAGTACTCAATTGTTTGAAATGAAATACTGTCGCTGCACAATAAAACCTATAAATACATATTAAAAATAATGTTATGTCAGTGCTATCGGCACTTTGATTTGAAAGTGACCGAGGCGTAACACAATATGGTTTTGCATCATGCTTAGTTCTTGGTGATATCCTTTATAGTACGATGCGTTGGCGTTAGCATTAGATAAATGCTGGATAGGTTGTTAGAACATTGTTATCGAACAGATTAGGATTTCAAGTCCTGCAATTATACACAAGGCAGTAGTTACAAATAGATAAAGATTTAGCAAGCACGGAGCACAATAATGCTGTCATCAAAGACAATGCAGTTGTCAAAAAAACACAGCTGCATTACCACTAGGCATAATGGCATAATCACCATGCACAATGTCATTATCATTATGCTATTGTCACCAAACATAATGTCATTATCTTCAAGCACGATGTAAATTTTGCTTAAATACCAGAACGAGGGATACGTTTTGGAACCCAACAGAACGTGACGGGCCAGGAGGGGACGTACTGACATCCGTGGTAGTTCGCGGCCTGAAACGTAGCGCGCATTTGTGCCACGGAAGCCCAGGCTCATGTACCCTCCTCAGTCTGTCACGGTATACCGCTAAAGATCGTGAGGGAATAACTTAAATACAGATAATAAATGGCCAAAATCCCAGAGCGCACTACGTTCAGGCAAATAGGTCTGCCATGGCCCCCGGGAACATAGTGAAAATGTAGCATTAAACAGATGTATATACATGTATTATAACTAGCATTTGACAATTCACAGGTATGCTTTGACGTTTTATCATTTTTAACCTTTATCATGTATGTATGTATGTATGTATGTGTGTATATGTATGTGTAATTTCGTTAAATTGCTTACTTTTGTCATTAACAGTACATGTATTTCAGATATGTTGGGACTTCCTTTAAGTTTGACATATGAAATGCTGCTACACGGCGATATTACGGCTGCTATAGGCAAACGGTATGATACCATTATCCTGACGCCATGTTTATAATCACAGAAGCTGTGCTGCTTAAAAATGTGTAGACTTATTCCTTTTATAATCTGGACAATAATTTACTATGAAACAAGTTGCCTGTCTAGAGAAAATAATGTTAACTCTTATTTAAATAAATACAATACCTGTGCCTTGAGGCCTTATCAAGCTAGAACAATTAATCGCACCTATTTGGCTTTTTCTTTTTTCATCACTATGGCTTTGCTGTCGTTGTCGTACAAAACTGTAACATTGGCCATAACTTCTCAACTATAAAACCGTGGGTCATCAAACCTCATATACTTGTTCTCTATTACAAGGGCTACAAGGACGATAACTCTTTGGTTCATTTAGACTTAATTTGTCCTTAAAAAACATGAACGTTGGTATCCGCATGCGGTGCTCTTGTTTATCTATACCTCAATGTTATTTGAACAACATGGGATTGTCTAGTCGAATGTGGATTCTACAAGTATGCTCTATTTTAAAAGGCAAAAATAATGTTCGGCATGTTCATAATGCATTAGATTTATAATCCATGGAGCGCCGAAACAAGTTTGAAGAATCTTAGATTATAGCACCTCAAACGTTTCTTGTTTGTTTGTTTTGAAGGTTAAGGGGCCTAAATCAGACATTACCTATGTGCCACTAGAACAGTCAGTCAAGTCATAAACGTATATCAGTTGGACAAAGATTTACACTATCGTTCAACTATAATGGACTAGTTCATACTATGTTAACTTTAAATATCTACAAATTAAAAAAAGAAAATCGTATAATAGTAAAGAAAATGCAACCACTAACTTTGTTTTTCCCCAGTTTTATCTCGCCACGTCCATGCCACGTTAATGTAGATTGTTTTCCTTGATTTTTAAGTGCATTTCACTGTTTTGAACAGTGAACTTATCAGGAACTTGAACCGACAATACTTTATAAACTGATCGAAGCCTCAATTGTGCCGGGTTTTACGCAATAAATGACACCATAAATAAGGTCACGCACGCGACGTAATCGCATTCAAATATCATTTTTTTATGTTTACTTAGTGAAATTAAAATCAATCTTACAAAAATATAATAGTTGCATGCATAAGCCCAATCTAAAATTCGCTGTAAGCGCCACGGGCTTTTATTTTGCGTTGCTGTCTAACCTTCCTAGGGGTGAGTATTTTAATGATTATTCCTATCATCAGGTCAAACAAGTAACGTATCAATGTTTGTTGGGATGATAAGCTAAAACATATTCCTCGTATTCACGATGTTTTATTATTATTATTAGGTTTTCGTGGACTGCAACGCAGCCGCGAAAACCTACTGTTCTTCTTGTGTTTCTTTTTCCCTTTTTTTTTTTTTTTTTTAATTTGTTTTTTTTTTTGATGCAAAAAATTTTTTTTTTTTCCCCCCCCCTTTTTTTTTAATTTTTTCCTTTTTTTTTTTTTTTTTTTGGCCTTGGAAAAAATTGGTTGCATCAAACATATAATTCATAACTCTGTCATTTGACATTTTATTTGTATGCAGTTTTTTGCATTCTGTTCTCTGTCAACGGCCCCTTTAAATATGATGAGTGGCAATATCCATATCTTTGAAAATTTTGAGCTAGAAGAGGTTGAATGTTTGAATCTTTGAAAAAATCTGGCAAATTATGATGTGTCCACGAAAAACATGCCCATTTTTGTTAGAGATTAGATACGCTCATTCTGGTTTTGAAATTGATTCTGAAGACCTTTGCGCACAAAATATATGGGGTGGCGATTTCAGAAAATGCATAAAATGGCTTTCAATAAGCGGTCAAAGTGCACTAAAATATGGAGGAAACAAATTTTCGAGAATAGGCATTTTTTTAGTTTTTGGAGGATTCTGCCATTATTTTTGAAGCAATCTTTATGAAATTTTCACAGATTGTATTGTTTGTTGTTTCAAGGGACTTCACAGTTTCAAAATTTCAAAAATGCAAAGGTCAAGGTCATATTGTGATTATTGTTTTTTTCTTTGACCTTAAATATCTCAAAATCTAAAAATATTTTATCGAAAGAATATGGGTAAAATCAAAAGCCTCTAAAAAGTACTTTTTGAAGAATTTTAGTTTTTTCAGATCGGGATTGATTTGGTTGTTTGGTGGCAGTATGAAGTTTGGTCAAACTTTGAATTGATTTTAAAGCCTTAAAGTTTAAATGTGTGATATATTTTGTCATCATTGGAAAAAAGAATGTCTTACCTCGTCAACAAAAAAAGAATTTTGCAAATCTGTCGAGAATTGATGAATTTATAGAGAATTTAAATACATGACCCAGAACTAGATTTGCATACTGCAAATGCTAGGTTTTCGTGATGATCAACAGTTTCAAACCTGATCATCCAAGTCAAAATACCAGAAAAACAACAAAATGCAAAACGTTTATATATCTTAAGTGTTTTCCTTCATTGGTGAATTCAGCTGTGACCAAGACTTAAAGGCATCTCGAAAGGAATGTGAAGTCCCACTGAGCCAGGCCCCATCTGCTGTGATCAGACCTGTTAATTGCTGGTCATCACAGCAGGGAGTCTTTAGCCAATATAGTAGCTATATGGTAAAACCTCTGATGGGTTGATGCATAACTAAATTACCTGCTGCAATGGAAGTGGGATAGTAGGCTAGTTTTACGCATACATTCATGACCTGTTACATTCCAACCTAAAGCTAGCAGAGACTGGATCTATTTATAGAACATAGGTAACCAGTGGTGCCCATTCTGTCAAACTTTCTCTGTTTTTATTCTGGGTCATGTATTTAAATTCTCTATAAATTCATCAATTCTCGACAGATTTGCAAAATTCTTTTTTTGTTGACGAGGTAAGACATTCTTTTTCCAATGATGACAAAATATATCACACATTTAAACTTTAAAGGCTTTAAAATCAATTCAAAGTTTGACCAAACTTCATACTGCCACCAAACAACCAAATCAATCCCGATCTGAAAAAACTAAAATTCTTCAAAAAGTACTTTTTAGAGGCTTTTGATTTTACCCATATTCTTTCAATAAAATATTTTTAGATTTTGAGATATTTAAGGTCAAAGAAAAAAACAATAATCACAATATGACCTTGACCTTTGCATTTTTTGAAATTTTGAAACTGTGAAGTCCCTTGAAACAACAAACAATACAATCTGTGAAAATTTCATAAAGATTGCTTCAAAAATAATGGCAGAATCCTCCAAAAACTAAAAAAATGCCTATTCTCGAAAATTTGTTTCCTCCATATTTTAGTGCACTTTGACCGCTTATTGAAAGCCATTTTATGCATTTTCTGAAATCGCCACCCCATATATTTTGTGCGCAAAGGTCTTCAGAATCAATTTCAAAAAACAGAATGAGCGTATCTAATCTCTAACAAAAATGGGCATGTTTTTCGTGGACACACCATAATTTGCCAGATTTTTTCAAAGATTCAAACATTCAACCTCTTCTAGCTCAAAATTTTCAAAGATATGGATATTGCCACTCATCATATTTAAAGGGGCCGTTGACAGAGAACAGAATGCAAAAAACTGCATACAAATAAAATGTCAAATGACAGAGTTATCGGCAATTATATGTTTTGATGCTAAACGCCACCTAGCGGCAAAACTTAAACTAAAATGAAAACAAACACTTAATGGTGCACAATTTCAGATACATGTGAGTATGCATGGAAATTTTCATATTTGTAGCACTTCTAATCATGCCGCAACAGCGGCCACAAAAAAAGTGCAAAGAATAATAATAATGGAAACAAATTAAAAAAAAAAAAAAAAAAAAAAAAAGGGAAAAAGAAACACAAGAAGAACAGTAGGTTTTCGCGGCTGCGTTGCAGTCCACGAAAACCTAATAAAAACTGAGAAAATTTGACAGAATTTGCATCACTGGATACCTATGTTCTATAATTAGAACTCTGCTCTGCTAGCTTTGCTCTTTAGGTTGGGATGTAACAGGTCATGAATGTATGTGTTGTAGCAGGTAATTTAGTTATGCATCAACCCATCAGAGGTTTTACATACATAGCTACTGTATTGGCTAAAGACTCCCTGCAGTGATGACCAGATATTAACAGGTCTGATCACAGCAGATGGGGGCCTGGCTCATTGGTACATCACATTCCTTTCGAGATGCCTTTAAGTTTTGGTCACAGCTGAATTCACCAATGAAGAAAAACACTAAGATATATAAAGCATTTTGTTGTTTTTTCTGGTATTTTAACTTGGCTGATCAGGTTTGAAACTGTTTCTCATCACGAAAACCGGTGCATTTGCAGTATGTAAATCTAGTTATAATTATTATTATTATAATAAAACATTCTGACTGAATTATAGTTTCTTTTATATATATAAAGTTATTTGGGGCCGCCGTGGTCGAGGGTTACTGTCGTGGACTACAAATCTCTCAGCCCCTTACCGCTTTGGGTTCGAATCCCGGTCGGGACTTTGGATTTTTCATGTGAGGAAACCTTCCAGCTGGCTTACGGTAGGTCGGGAGTTCTACCCGAGTGGCCTCTGTGCCTTGTCCATAGGTCCCCTGGGTCCCCCCCCCCCCCACCGTGTAATTAGCTGGACGTCGCTTATATGACTGAAATACTGTCGAAGCAACGGTAAATCCCCAACACAACAACAACAATAATATAAAGTTATTTAATCAAAATATTTCTCCTTGGCGCATGTTGAGATTTTTTCAGACCGAAAGTTATGTTATTATTATTATTTTTGTTATATATAATATATTACATGCTGTTTTACCGACTCCGTATGACTTAAAGACGGTACGCTTTATTATAATAATGCTTACCGGTAATCCACCGATTGAAAAATATTTCTTTGTTACTGGTTGCTATGCAGTGCGCATGGCGCTAATTCGAAAGTAGAACTATCTACGGACGACACATGAATTGCAGAAAAAAAAATGCGTTTGAAAAGATAATCATTTCATTATGCATAAATTAATTGTAAAAGGTAGTTATAAAATGTATAAGGCACATACTATACATTTGCAGTTCTATTTTGCAAAAGTGTAAAAAGGCAGCACTTTCACTTAAATCATTGCCTCTTCGACACTTTACAGAGCGTTTTGAAATTATATAAATAAAATAATTATCGCGTATCCAACAGACATACATGTATATACTGTAAACAATGATATTGTTTTTATTATAATGTAAAATATCATAAAGTCAGGTTAGCGTCATGTTCTGTCTAGCAAAGGTTTTCTTAGTAAGTGTTAACATGTGAACCTTAATATGAGAATATATGTGTGGTTTTACAATATTCAGGGAGGAGATGGGGCGTTTTGCTCGTCTTGCTTAAATCGGGAAATTTTGATTAATTAAATTTAACAGCAATAACAAATATACGATTTTCAACTACTAGAATATCATAAAAGTTCAATTATTTTAATTTCAGATATTGTTGCAAAAATCAAACTCAGAGTGATTACTCATATTAGATGTTGTATTTTTTGCGTCCCTGCTTTTAAATTATTTCCAAGTTCAATATGTGTTTATGTTGTGACCTTTGTCAACACAGGAATGATATATAGTCCTAAGGACGAAGGTCATTAGCAAGATCATAGGAAGTTAGGAATCAAGAATGTTTAATCTTGTGACTAAAATGTTCAATACCAAGTCTTCAATATCGTATTTCACAGCGCGTCATCCACTTTCTTTCTTATTTATATTACATTCGAAACATTATTAGCGTCATCATGCCGTAGACAAGTGATATGGTACCTTTACCAGTCAGATCATCATCAGATTTACGACGGTAACTATATTGCGTACAAAGACATAACCCAAATTTGAACCGGAGACAACTGTACACACTCGTGTAAAAAACGGGTACACAATTCTTAAATATGAGACGCGTAGCATCAACGGTATCTAGGCAACAAGTAAATCACTGATTAGTATTTAAAAGAAAATACATGATATCATTTACTTTCCATTTCGAGATATAAGAAGTTTCAACTTACCAAAGATTGTTATACTTTGCATTTCCATTGATCTTACACCGACCGACAACGCAGGTGAGCCGTTACCTTGAAAGGTTAATTTTCAGGACATGTTTATCAGACAACTGCTATTGACAATTATATAGATGTGTGTACATACGTTATACACGCACAAAAATAATGGGAAGTTGTGACCAGTCATATATAATTTCCTCTCCTCATTTGACAACGTGTAGCATATTTTTGTTAAAATGCACGTCGGAAAAGGGGGTTGTTGCACCCTGTGCACCCTTATTAAATATGCAATTCAAACCGATTTTAGTTGAGTTCCTTTCACTATCACGAATAAAATCTTTAAGAAATAGAAAGAGCAGTAAGTATCTCAAGCACAATTTTGACGGTGCCTTATTATTCCGCGATTTTTTCCAAAGAATAGGAATACAACGAAGGGTATGTCATGATCGAACCAGAAATGATTAATCGTCATGAATATACACACGTTTGCCACTCTGTAAACTCTTTGGACCTCACAGTTTTATTTCTTTCACTAAAATTACCAGGTGATAGTGAAGGGAACTCCACTAAAATCGGTAAAAAACTGCATATATAACAACCCACATGTTGCTACAAACCCGTTTCCGTCGAATAGCGATGAAGTGAAACGTATGGCATCGTAATATAAGATAAGATCAATAATAACTGGTTTAACAATATGTCATTTTATTGCTTCCATAATAACGACCCTCTTTATCAATGGCTATACAGTAAAACCTTGCTTTTAAAAACCACTTACGATTCCGGCATAAAGTAGTTTTAATAGCGTGGTGATCTTAAAAGTAATTTAACAATATAATCGGATGTGCCTTTTAAAGCGATTTTTCTGCATATTTAAGAAAAAAAACAACTGACATACGATTTAATTAGTTTTTATGGGGAACTGGCCTACGGGTTTGAACACCAGTGTTCAATTATTTCAAAGAATCAATCCTATATGCATATTGATATAAATCTTATAAACTGTAGGCAAAAGACAAAGGGCGAGTAAGAGAGGCGATGTGCTAATTGTTTGCAATTTATTAAAACAAATGGAGTGTTATTGACGTCAGTAAGAAAAATATTTTTTAGCTAATGGAGCCACATAATCAAAATACGGAGCAACCACTGTTACTATTGTAAAATAAAAACATTTAATATTTAAAAAACACATACATTTTATGAATCAATTACTTGCATTAACTGATGCAAGAAAAAAAAATTGCAAGATTCAAAATATGCAAGTCTTCTATCGTTATTTAAAGGAACTGGACTCATATAATGTTTATCTGATGACTTCTTCTTAAACTCGTAGGCAACGGGTTTTAAAACTTGGTTTACGGACCTTGCAAGTCAACATGATTCATTAAAGCTCAGAAAAAAGGAAAATGTTTTGAAATGTTAAAAATATCAGATTTTAGATACAAACCGCCTACTTGAAAAAATTAATGCAACAGAAGTTTAAAAATAAGTATTACGGCATAATGTAGAAAGTGTAAAAACACACAAACACTATAGCATATGGCCTACGGCCCCGGACCCAATATGCGGTCCCAGTATGTTAATTGATTGATTGATTTTTTTTTAGTTTACCGTCGCTGCGACAGTATTTCAGTCATAAGCAACGTCCAGCTTATTACATGTGGAGGAAGACCCAAATGCACTGAGGCATCCGAGTAGAACCACTGACCTACCACAAGCCAGATGGAAGGCTTCCTCACATGAAAAATGGGTAAATTTAACTGAAAATTACATAGCCTATGTTGTAAAGCCTTGTAAGCATATATTTTATTTTATAAATATCATCAACACAAAAAAGAATGCCATACTTCTACGCCACGCTACGTTATCAAGGGAAGATTGCAAATTAATACCGGGACCTGTACCTAAATCCTTTATCAAATAAAATCTTAGCTGTGCTGAATTTTTTCTTCATCATTGTCCATCTTGTTGTTGCTGCTGCTGGTGATGATTTTTTACATTGACATTAATACCAGCTAAGTAGCTTACCGTCTGGAAATAATATGCATCTTTCAGACCCTAAACTATTTGAATGAATATATGAGAAAGGAATTACCTGTTGAAATATGTATCTTCACTGATCTTTAGATAAGTAAAATTATGGCACCATAAATAATCACCTTATAATGTGTCTACTATAATTAAAGTATTTTCTGGACTTTTTTTTTGTTCTAGATTTCTGAAAAAAAATGATACTTTTTTTTTTTTTTCGTTTTTTTTTATTGTTGTTTTCGGACCTTTTCTGTATGGCTTTGCTTTATTTAAGTCGTGCGTCAAAAACATCCGCGTCTTTTAGTCTTGTTCTTTTCTTGTAACGACCCTGTTAACGCAAGGTTTAAGCGGGTTTATAACATTGGGTTTATTGGAATCGTTTGAATATTTGATCCCCGCTTACAAAATTTACTTTGAGAAACAAAAGAAATGCGAAAATCTGTTCTCTCAGCGCTATTAGCGCTTTGATTTGTAATCAGTTCCATTTATAGATTGAAATAATATGCAAAATGTCGTCTGCCGCAGTCGATGGGTGGCTCGTACTTAATTTCGGATAGAGGTCAAGTGATAGTTTTGCATAGAGAAATTTATTCGTTGTGTGTTTATGCCAAGGACAATTATTTTTTTCCGTAAATATTTACTTTTGACATAAAATTAATTTTTAATCAGTGTTACTTTATCTCAGAGTTAATACAATCGTTTGATAATATTTACAATATTGAGAGGTTGTTCGGTTTTCAAACAGAGAAAACGGATTCTCAGAATGTAGGTATTGAAGTTGGTGATACTGACGTCACTCACAACTAAAAAGTATAATTTACTTTTACTTGTACTAATAAAGCAAGTTAGAATTCGTATTTTAATCTAAGTAACCATTTTATAAGTTATTTGTTTCAGAAACCTCTAAATCACGAAGAGTTATGCCTGATATAGCTATGATATAGTTGTTTACTGATTTGTCATTTTATATTCTGAAGAAAAGCTTGTAGGTCACAAGTGTTATAATGCCTTCACCTTCGATACGTTACTCGTATATACCATGTAAAAATAATCAGGACAACACGTTTCTATATTACTGAATAGGGTTGTTTGTATACATGTGTGCATCGGACAACATTTCAGGCCTATATCTAGACACATTTGAATTTCCCCCTTTTTACTACGCAGAAATATTGTTCAACTTTTTTTTTCTGTCTTATCACTAAGTGATGATAATTGTTATGTTCATTTAAATGCGATTGCATTTATAAGTAAAATTGATAAAAATGTGTAAAAACGATGCTGGAGATAATATGTTTAATAAATGGAATACAAATGTAAATGCGCGAGCGATCGCAATTCATACAGAGATATATTTGAAACCAATACTTTAAGCAGTTGTAATTGAATTTAAAATAGTTGACCTACTGCCGCAATAGCTCAAATGGTCCGTTGCTTTACAAAATAAAAATTGCGGGTTCGAATACAGCTGTGGATTTTATCTTAATATTAAATCTTATATCAAATGTACGTATAAGAGAATATATAGATAAAATGAAAATAAATATGCCATATATAGATTAAAGACTGGGTGTAATTTATAAGGTTACTATGCAGTTATGTACTACACCTATATAAGAGAGTGTGAGAGAGAGAGAGAGAGAGAGAGAGAGAGAGAGAGAGAGGAAATATTCCTGGGATATATTTGTACTAGGTACATGCTTACAATTATTTTTTATATATATTCTTGTGCGTTTGTTGCATTATAGTTGGTACCATTTGATTTAAGCGCATTTATTATATTAAATATAACGTATTTTGAATATTTGAAAGAGAGGTTTGTAACATTTGGTTTATTGGCATCGCTTGAAACTTTGATCTGCGCTTATCAAATTTGCTATGATGCACAAAAAAATGCAACATACAACTGTTCTCTCAATGCTATCGGCGCTTTATTTATAGTACATGCTACTTAGTCACGTGTCTGCTTCACCTGCCCTACAATCCAAATTCCGGGGACAGCCCCGGCCTATAGGCCGATATGTATCAGTCAAGTTACGTGTGTCTGGGCAGAATTGCGATAAAGTTATCATCAATCACCTTGAACGAAATACAAAATGTTATCAGGCCATTTAAGAAATGATTGTATTTTTCCCTTAGTACAGTCGTTTCTTTTTCTTTCACCCTCGACTGTTCCTGTACTGCACCAGCACTTTGCGCCATGAAATGTCACACACATTATTTTCTTAATCTAGGGTCGAATATTAAACCTTTGAATCAGAACACGTGTCAAGGCGGCTGATAAACATAATTCTTTGCTTGAAAGTAGGCATTGTGGTCCCATTATAATTATAGGACTTTGTTTCAGGAACATTTAACTAGCACGTGTAACTCTTCTTAATATTTTTTCGATAAAACTCTGTGCATGTGCATGTACATGTATATGTAAATATAATTATTGGGTCAAGCATGCCCCCATGTTAAAGTTGCAAAATCTTGAACGGTAGGGATGAAAACCAGCCAGCAATAAAAATAGGTATGAGCTGGATACATTTTTTGTTCATTTGAAACTCAGGTTTAGTTGTAGTTATGACTGAAAAGTCAGTATGTGTTTTAAGTCACAAAAGTTAGTTTAAAAACTCAACTTCATTTAAAGTATTTCCTTTTCATCAGACGTACAGAATTATCTTTTTTATATAAAATGAAAACAATTTTCTCAGATTGTTTTCATATTTGTTACAGTAACTTATTTTGGAGATAAAATTAGGATATGTAAATGTGTATACATCATGGCTCTGTTGCAAGTGATAACCACCATAAATGATATTATAAATTTAGACAAGTAACCTTGTGTTAGAACTTACGTAAATCGTGTTTAACCTTCAAAGAACTTAAATGTCCATTACTCATCCAAAAGCAGTGTATATTCTTCAGACAGAAAAGCAAATTGTCTGCTACAGATTTGTAATGAGATGCAATATGTTCTTACTCGTTGACATTACCACAATTTCATAGATAAGAAAGAATCTTTTACTTAAAATCGTTAAATTGTTTACAAAAAATAATTTATTTGAATATTCCGTATATATTCGTCAATTTTCCATAGTGATTCGACAACGTTTTTTTTCCAAATTCAAATTATTTTCGATTACAGACTGTCTTCGGATAAAAAGTTAAACAATGACAGTTTTTAGACATCCATTCAAAATACTACATTGCGTTATTTGATCAACATTTTCAATGCGTTTAACTGTTATTTTACAGCAGATAGCATGAACCATTTGTATTAGGCTACAATATGTCAATGTGGGGATCTCCATGGCCGAGAGGGTAAAGTGGCTGACTTTAACACTCAGTCAGCCCCTCACCGCGTGGGTTTCGATACCCGGCAGGGTCTTTCGGGTTTTCATGTGATTAAGCTTCCAGTTGGCTTGCGGAAGGTCGGTGGTTCTACCCGGATGCCTCCGTGCATTCGGGGTTCCTCCACCTGTAATTAGCTAGACGTCGCTATATGACTGAAATACTGCGAAGCGACTGTAACTCAAATAGTCAAGTCAAGTCCAGTCAATGTGTTTTTTTTTATATTTTCTTTTTCATTAAAAATTTTTATGGACATATAATTAGCCTTTAACCTACATTAAATAATGGGTACCGATCAAGAGGTTAATTAGTTATTGGTGCAATTAAACACATAATGACAACATACAACGTCATTTGAAAATAGGAGAAATAGGGACTATGTGAACATCAGTCATGGATAAAAAAGATATATTCAAAATGTTCAAATTCGAAGTTGTTAAGATATGTTACATAGTTTTTAATCAGTTTTGTTGGTAAGGAACATGAACAATTAATTAATATCATAAGCTTAGAAGGATGGTACCGATTTAGGCATTTTTTTTTTTTATATTTTCATTTCAAAACCCGGTCCAAATTGAAATCTTCTCTCAGACTGAGCAGTATTTATATTGTTACTTAATATTCGTGAATAAAAAACAGAGTAGACCAACAATAATATAAGTCGGCGTTTTTATCTAGACCTTTACTTTATTTTATATGTCGTGACCAGGGATCACACCCTCGACAAATCTTTTACAGGGCGTATGCTCTAGCCACCATTCTGCGGGGCAGTGAAACAAGTTTAATATTGCAACGGCTTTGATGGAAAGCATATGTTCGTTATGATGTCGTGGAAAACAGGGTCAGATAACCTTCAAATATTAACATATGTGACACTCTGCCATTATATACCATTTAACTGTAACCGGACGTGGAACGTGAAAACAAGGCGCACAACCGCAACGATAAGGTAAGTTAGCAAATTAAAAAAAGCAAACAAAGCAAAAACTTGATAAATATTAAATCACAAAACGAGATCTTAAAATCAAGACGACAAAATTTATTATTCAAAGCCCCCCGTTAATTGCAAAATTGCATGTGTTTTTATTATCTACATATAAACATTAATTCATCACCTTCCAGATAAAAGATTTAGAACATTATTACTGACAACTTTAGTATTTAATACATTCAATGGTGTAGGTGTTTGATAGACAAACTATCATGATTTACCCCCCACAAAGAAGAAGGCTAAAACAATAACACATATACTACATTAGTGGATTTATAGCTAAATGTAAATCAAATGTTCACTTTACTCTTCTTCTTAGAATATCTCGGGTCAAACGTCATGTGTTATTGTATAAACGATACTACACCACCCCACCCCTAAAAAAGTAAAAAAGAAAAAAACGAGTGGCTGAGTGAGTGTTTAAAGTGAGCGACTTTACCCTCCCGCCCACGTAGGCCCCGGAGTAGAGAGAGAAAATAAGAAATCAAATGAAAATCATTGTACAGATTTGAACACAAGTTACTTGTACGTAAATAACCCATCGATAGTATAATCAGGTCCAGTAGCTTTTTCGCAATGAATTTTTTGTTTTGTTTGAGGTTTAACGTCCCCACCGACAATATTTCAGTCATACGGAGACTATGTTTATTTGAGACAAATATAGTGCTGTCCAACGCACTTGGGGTCAGAATCGGACACCAAAGAGCATTGCATTGTTGCATCACAAATTAGGATAGTAGCAAATCCAAAGCACAATGGGATCAAATCTTTGAATATATGTTTAGAAATAGCATGCATTCGAATGAATAGAAGTGGTTTTCAAGGCTCTTTTGCCGGAGGTATAAGTTGGTTTGCTAATTTGAAATGATTCAAAGAGTGGTGCTTGTATGGTATATTTTACATCATAAACAAACATTTGTTCTTGTTCAGCACATCGATGCTATTTTCTTACTAGACCCAATTATTTTATAGATTATATATATAAATATAAAGACATCACTGAGTCTGGTCTTATCTATGCACACATAGGTAAGTTCAAAAAAAAAATTTAATTATATTTTTTAAAACGTTTTTATTTGCCACTATGATCATCATCATGAATCTTCATTAATCATACTGAGACTTTTTTATCTCTTTGTTAAGCATAAGGATTAAGTTACATTTATTTTGTGGATTTACCCCGGAGATAGAGTGTTTTAGAGCTATTTTTTTTATAAGAAATATTTTTTTTGTTTAAGCCGTTTTTAACCAAGCCACCCCCAAAAAATTATAAATATCTATGGATTTAAAAGATTAAGTTTTCACTGAAACTGGGATTTAAAAACCCTCTTTATCAAATGTTTGTAAAGTGAAGATGGGCTGGTATATACCTTTGCTCCGTAACCTATGCAGCAAGTTAGAAGGTAAATGGCATTTTAAATGTATTTTATATGAAGAATACACGCCTGTATCTTGTATGTTGGAATTGAATTGAATCCATGCGTCTACGAGTATATTAAATTATTTAAAATAAAACATATTTTTAGATACTGTTCTGTTTCCCAAAATTTAGCTTTCATTGATGTATATCATTGAATAATTATTTGTTGCATTAAAATAATTCAATTGATTTTAAATGGATATATTCTGTATTCATTATTTTCATTGAACAACATATATTATTGGTATGTAGTAAATACTTGAAACTTCATAATCGTGTATTTTATACATTTACTCGTTATAAAGTGAGAGTCGTTTGCCCTCGTTATGTAAAAATTGCAACTTGTGCTTTGGCCTTCTGGAATATTCAAAATAAAAAACTTGAAAAGTGTAACCATCATTATCACCAGCTTTCATAACCATTATTTCAACAACCAAAGTCAATAACTTTATTCATAATCCATTTTAAGTGATCGTCTTGTGGGAATTTCTTTGTCATGATTCCACACCCGTAACATGATCCTGACACTAGGCAAACTAGTCCTCATTCCCAATAGGGAAGTAACCAGTATCAGATATTTCAACAACTTTGATATGTCGCGGTCGGTACAATAATCAATACAACTGAAATACATATTCTAATATTGATAGTAAGACATTGACCATGACAAACACGCTTATTAACGATGATAATTATGAAAATGTCTGTAACTGTCGCTCATTATCAATCGTGGAAGGACGCAAAGTGGGTTTTAGTATGTGACATATCATTGCACTTTGGGTCCTTTCTTGGTGTGACCCCAACGTGCTTAAAGTGCGTAACGCACTATGGGGTCATACCCCAAAGTGCGCTGGGACCATAAGTGCATCCCCCCAACAGTGCTGCCATTGTTACTGCGATATCACACGTAGACATGTGGAATGATACCACACCCAGTCACATTATCCTGAAACCGAGCAAACCAGTCCTGAAACTACCTTATATGCTGAACGACAAGCAAAGGGACTGTGCAAGTACCATTTTTTACTATAGTATATGTCGTGGATCGAACCCACGACCAACTTCCCCGAGGCGCGCGCTCTAACCGCTCGGCCACCGCGGACGTATAAATAAATATAAAACAAACAACAACAATACAAAATCCGATCTATTGCTATTGCTGAGATAAATTGTATTTTTTTTAACTTACGGAAAGTTCGCTTATCCTGACGATGGTAAGCCGTGGTTCCCTTTTCAGCACTTGAGCAGATTCGATATATTAAACAATTGATTGTTATAACTTAACAATGTTTTCTTTTCTTGTAGTTAAATTTACTAACTTCAAGATTAATAACAAGTAAATGTGTATGAATGAAGTGGATACATTCAGCTCGCCTAATTTATACAGATACGGTTATCATACGCCAGTCTATTTTTAAATAACGTAGATAAGTTATGGTGTGACTATTAGCTGATCATCACGTGCAGTGTACAGTTCAAAGTTTCTCTCGTACTTTTGCATGTATGTCACCATCAAAGATATCACAAAGAGAACTGTATGAAAATAAACGAATATATGCTTTTTACATTATATAGTTTGGCAGTCAGGTTGTTTAATATTTTACTATGTTTCATTTTCCGAAAATTCGTTTTTGCTTATCGGACCAAACAATATATAGATTTTGTCGATACCAGAATGTAGCGATTCCCATCTCTTTAATGGTATAAATATTATCTTGAGGGCTACTTTACCTGTTACAGTCATTTCTGATGCAACTGGTCCGGTTAAACCATATCTTTAAGATTAATAAACAACTGGACACGTTTTTCATTTTTCGAGTCTCTAGCATACCAGCATAATTGTAAGCGACATAACTTTCCGTCCAGTAATGATTTAAAGAACATTTTCCCATCAGATAAACTCCCTTGGTCCCTAATTCTTCGTTTCAGAATCAAAAACGATCTTTAAAAATTAACAAAGGTCCATATCTCTAGAGGTGATTTAGTACCTTTGTTGCATTGATGTCATTCATGTGCACTAACTGATGATGCATTACTGATACCACTAGATTTTGGTGGATAATGTGGAGTATTTCTTAAACTATATCAATATATGCATGCTTTTCACAGTATAAGTATTTTTTCTACGGCATGTCAAAATAAAATTCAAACAGATCAGTGGTAAGTTTAAAAAAAATACGAAATATGTATTTTGGAGTGCATGGAGATGGACCTTTGTTGCATGTTAAAACTTCACATGTATTTTACATGATCTTTTTTGTCTAAAATTGATTTTGTGGTAACTTTGTAAAATTTCATAAATTGTTGGTGTTTTAAATGTACGTACAAAATATGGCGCTTGGTATAGTTTAGGGGTGCTACGCAACAACAAATGGAGTTAGGCCTTTGTTGTATGGAAAACATTTCAATTGTATTTATTACAAAAGGCACCAAAAAAACAATCATATATTCATAAAAAAATCAACAATATATATATTAACATTGCCCATAATTGCTTTAAGTTCTATATGATAAATACATGCATGCAAATCCAAATATAAAAGTAAGGGAACAGCACTCCAACCACCGTCAGGACTCACTTTCGATTGATCTTTGATTATCATCTCTATTAAATTGGTTGATCTGTAAAGTTGTTTGGAGTTAGTAGGATTGGGGGATATAGTTAGCAGTTAGCAGGAATTCGCCGTGTCATAGTTGTGTCTTTGTGTCTATCTGTGCTCTTGTGTTTTTATTGTGTTCTATTGTGCTATTGTGTTATCTATCTGGACTGTAAAATCTAAAATCTGGACCTTTTTCCTCTGTGCACCTTGTGTACTCTGTGTTATTCCACTGTGGGGAACAAGAACAAGCCAAGGTTTCTTTTCTTATTCTTATACTTATTATTTTTCTCATTCTTATACTCTCTCAGTCTCTTATTCCTTTCTTAATTCTATCACATTTTTTTCCCTTTCTCATCTCCACTTCTGTTTCTCAGCTTATTTTCCGTTTATGTATTGTGAATAATATTTTTCTTTTCTCATAAAATTCCCATCACATTCCATATTTAAACCACTTTTTACACCTACTCATAAGCATCACTCATATTATAGCTATCAAATTCATAATTCATAAACAAAACTTGCTCAATTATCTAAGAAAACAAATACAGTACAATAACAAACCACCAGATTGGACAGTTTGTAATTTACAACGTCCAATTAAAACTTTATATCAAAATCAGAAAGTAGGTCACTTGCTATAACAAGAAAAACATCCCGAAATCTAAACCCAAAAGTAGGTCAATTTAGACTAAATTAGGTTAAAATTAGGTCAAGACAGTCTCTTGGGAGTCGAACCCAGTTTCAGTGTAAAACAACCAGAAATACCAATAAAACTGTACTTATCTGACCAAATCTTAACCTATTCACCCCTCCTAGTCAAAAACAACTCAAACAAAAATGGTAATAAGAGAAACAGATCATGCTCTTACCGACAGCAGCCAAGTAGTTGATGGTTCTCCCATCAGCAAAAGATGATGATAGACGAAAGTTACAGTCTGAGAAGAAGATCAATCAATACATCTTTGCTACCCCAGTTGGGACACTTGTTACTGAAATTGTACAAGAAAAAACCACACCTCCCCAAAACCCTCATACTCTCAAGTAGCGGACAGGATAACCTCCACCCCGACAAATCCAAACCAAAAGGAAACATCACAGCTAATCCAACATCACCCATCCCCACCCTGAAAATCTAAACACAGAGCACGCACCACGACAACCAAATCAAAAAAACACACTACAGCCGCTATGGATCACAATAACTGTGGCATAATATCTACACATCACTGTGACACAGAATCTCAGACAGCACATTGCTGACAAGCTCATCAAAATCTATTGGCCCCATTTAATCAGACCACTTGCAAGTAAAGGGCGCAAAATGAGATTCAGATTCGCAATGACCAACTACCACAAGCAAAAAATTTTCAATAAGCAGCAACATTGACCTAAAAATTGAACAGGAAAATACAGTCAAGCCAAAGGAATCATCACAATTCACAAAAACGCGAATTGACAACATCACTAAAGAATCACTAAATTCCAACCAAATAGCACATGTAGGAAAACCTAAAAATGGAAAATCAGCAATTACATTCAACAGTGATAGCTCCACTAAAAATCCAAAACCTAGAAGTTAAACCTGCATACATGCAGACATTAAGATGCAAAATTGCCAGAAAATTTGGTCACCATTTCTCAGTATGTGGCGGCAAAACACATGTCCTCATTGTGCGGGACCCCTCTCACACCAACAGTGCACTCAAAGAAATAAAAAACAATGTGCAAACTGTAAGGGTAACCACAGCGCGTGCATATAAAGGATGCAAAGCCTACATTACTATATAAATAACATCAATAGAAAAAACACAGAAATTTCAAAGAAAATATAACGAACAACAAACCAAGGCCGAATTACACCAACTATTGCCCCAATACCTATACAAAAACCAAAACAACTCATACAAACAAGATATCAACATACAGAACTGGCAAAATCACTTGTTGGAAAACAACGGAAACAGAAATTATGGACATTCTTAACAAGGAACTACACCCAAAACACATTCACAAACAAAACCAACAAACTACAACAACAACAACCACCAAAAAGACCACCAGACAACCACACACATCAAACCAATCAAAACTAACTTCTCACAAATACCACACACAGAGCACCAATACACGAGGACCACCACCCCCAGATACTGGAATAATCACCACTCAAAACCACAGTTACCAGTACCCCCAAACACCCAATTTGGAATGGACCCACCCCCCCCCACCATTCCCAGGACCCCCCCAACTCCTGCAGGGTTTACACATCCCTTAGCTACCCCTAACCCCTAGATGTGACTCTGACATTGCACACTAACTAATTAATTTATCAATTTGGCGGCGACAACAACAAAAAACATAATAATACTGAATCCAGCCTCGCCGTCATTTCATGGAATGCAAACTCCTTTAAAACTGATAATGAAGGAAAAAAAGCTTTTGAGCTACAACACTTTCTGCACACAATTGACCGCAAAATAGACATAATATGTATCCAAGAAACAAGACTTCAACGTAACCAAAAAGCCCCCAGACCAGACCTGGGTTCAATTACTTTTAAAATTAATTAATTAATTACAATTAAATCAGAAATGCTTCAATTAAATTACAATTATAATTACTTGCTTTTCCCATAAGTAATTAATTACAATTATTTTAATGAAAATAATTAATTATTTTTTAATTATTTTTAATTACTTTGAAAATTGACTGCCTTTGTACTCTGATGAACAGTATCGGCATTTTGCTTTAAAATTCCCACCAGTATCCTTTGGTAATATAAAGTGTTTCAGTGTGCTAGAATTCATGTTGTGTGGTTAACAGTCAAATGTGAAATGCCCAGTACATTTATTCAAGTAATGTTTCATAACTTAGATTGTGAACAGACTGTGACACTCTTAGGTACCACTTGGTACAATTGATGAAATTGAATTCTCTTCCTTCAGGCTACTTATACTAGCTATTGTAATGTTATGGCTTCATATTTATCAATAGTCTAGCAACTATTTCTGGTTCATATCCAAATTAGCACCTCTTTAAATGACCAGCAAGTGTGACATTAATAATCCCAGGTGACAATAGCTACTGCAAATAACCTCTGTTTTGCCATATGTTACTGTTTGCTACATGTAATTGAAGAGTAATTGAATTTAATTGACAATAATGTTGCATTTTTTGGATTTTAATTAATTAATTACAATTAAAATAATTGAGTTTTGTTTCAATTATTAATTATTTTCAATTATTTGAAAATTGGTAATTAATTATAATTAATTAAATTATAATTGTAATTGGACCCAGGTCTGCCCCCCCCAAAAACCCGGGGGAAAATAAATATAATTTTTTTAAAAATCCAGATCAAACGGCACAAATGGGGGCGGAGTCTGTATATATGTTAAAGTAGGCCTTCAATTCTCAGAAATAAAACTAGAATCAAACTGTGAAATAGAAATATGTGGTATCAAATAATACGGTCAAAAGAAAACATTGAAATCTACAATGTATAACGTCCCCCAAACCAAATATAACTCAAACGAAATTATGAATAAAAATCTTCAAAGACATAAGCAAAAAATAGCATTATAATGGGAGATTTCAACCTAAAACACATAATATGGAACCCAAATAGGAGACTTTAGGTGCGACGGCGAGGCTGACTCCCTCTTAGACCTATTACACTATAAAAATCTTAATGTAATAAATGATGGTCAAATCACCCGAAATGCAACTTCACACGGACACAAGGACAGTGCAGTAGACCTAGCCATCATCCCAGCTAAATTCCAATCTCAATCTGAATTCTTTGTCATTGACAACTCTATGGGTAGTGATCACCTACCAATTGAAGTAACAATCCAATTTAAAACCCAGATAGAAAAAAACCTAAAGAATGGAAAATGGAACTTAACAAAGCTACAGTAGAGAAACTGGAAGCAATTTCAAGAATTGGCTACAATGGAACTTCAATATGACATAACAGAAAATGATATAGAAAAAAATTTCTCGCACTTTACAACATATTACAAAACATACTTGATAAGACAATCCCTAAAAACAAAACACCCAAAACACACAAAAACAATCCTGTCCCATGGTGGACCGCAGAGTGTGAAACAGCAGTAAAAAAAAAGAGAAAGACTAAGAAAAAGACTTAAGGATAAAAAAAGACCATTAGATTATGAAACTTTTAGGACAGCCAGAACAGAGGCAAAAAATAATAAATAGAGCTGAAAGAGTCAAATGGGAAGAATTTTTGCTCGGGCATCAACAGCAAAACCAAATCTAAAGAACTTTGGCAATTCATTAGCAAAATCAAAGGTAGACCCCCTCCAAGTAATCCCCCCTTCATGGTTAATGGGCACACTATAACAGATCCTAAGGAAAAAGCTGAGGCACTGGTTCAACACTTTGAAGCTGTTAGCAGCGATGAAGGATTCACTAGAAACTTTATAGAACAAAAACATACCAGTAAAATAATTCTCGACAACTACATGAAACTGACAGAAAATGAAAAACATACCAACATTTCATATAATACAGATTTTAGTATACTAGAATTAGAAAGAGCACTAAAACTCTGTAAAAAACGGAGCCCCAGGGAGGACGGTATACACTACTCGTCTTAAAGAACCTACTCCTACAGCCAAAGAAACTCTCCTAAAACTATTAAACTCATGGAATACAGGAAAACCCCGGACTCATGGAGCGAAGCAATTATATCTCCCTTATTAAAGCCAAAAAAACCCAAAGAATCACCTAGCTCATATCGCCCAATATCTCTTACGTCAACCTTCACAAAACTATTACAACAGAGGCCCATGATGGCCCTAAATCGCTCACCTGAGATAAATAGGTTGACCCTAGGAACATCTGTACCAATTTATTTTAAAATCTGGCCAGTAGTTTTGAAGAAGATGATTTTTAAAGTTTTCATATTTTTTTCTTTTTGTTGCCATGGCAACCAGAGTTCTACATGGATCAAGTTTATTTTAGCAACTTTTGTGAAGGTTGACCCAAGGATCATCCCTGCCAAGTTTAATCAAATTCTGTCCAGTGGTTTCAGAGGAAATATATATTAAAGTTTTCCCAATATACATATAAGGCAAATAAGCCCCGCCCATGGCTGCCATGTTTTTTACGGATCGGAAAATTTTTAGCAACTTTGGTAGAGGTTGACCCAAGGAACATCTGTACCAATTTATTTTAAAATCTCGCCAGTAGTTTTGAAGAAGATAATTAGGACTTTCTGCCCTTTCGGCAGAAAGTCCTATTGGGTTTGTACTGTTTATTCTTCTTCTTCTGCTTCTTCTTATTATTCTTTTTTCTTCCTTACTAAACGCTTATTTTTCTATGTTGCAATACTCCTAGGAAAATGAAATTTTTATGACTTTTTAGTCACGTGAGGAATTTGATTTCTATGATTTTCATATGCCTATGACGTCATATGACGTCACATTTGAAATATGCTACAAAAGTTTGTACGCGGTCTACAGCCATTGTTTGTGAACCGATTTCATCAAAAATTTCACAGAATGTGTATATTAAGTTCTAGTTGTGCATCCCGGTGTCCGTTTTTCAAAATTCGAAAAGTCCATGGTTCTATAGCGAATCCGAGATTCGAACCAAGGTCGTAAATTTTTAAATGCTTATAAAATCTGTCCTATTTAAGGTAGAAAGTTGATATTTAATCAGTATATAGGTCTCTAGAAGTTTTAAACATTTTGTGAAAATAAATGTCAAATGACGTCACGTGACGTCATTATATGATAATGTATTTCTAATATTAACAAGAATATTTCTATATGTTGGAATTATCGAAGGACAATGAAAATTTAATGACAAATGAATCAGACGCTGAAAATTTGATACCAATGATTTTCAGAAGCCTATGACGTCATATGACGTCACATTTGAAATTGACTACAAAAGTTTGTACGCGGTCTACAGCCATTGTTTGTGAACCGATTTTTTATCAAATTTTCACAGATTGTGTATATTAAGTTTTAGTTGTGCATCCCGGTGTCTGTTTTTCAAATTCGAAAAGTCCATGGATCTATAGCGAATTCAAGATTCGAACCAAGGTCGTAATTTTTAAATGCTTATAAAATCTGTCCTATTTAAGATGAAAGTTGAGATTTGGTCAGTATATAGGTCTCTAGAAGTTTTTAAACATTTTGTGAAAAAAAATGTCATATGACGTCACGTGACGTCATTATATGATAATGTATTTCTAATATTAACAGAGTATTTCTATATGTTGAAATTGTCGAAGGGCAATGAAAATTTAATGACACATGCTTCAATCGTTGAAAGTTTGATTTCTATGATTTTCATATGCCTATGACGTCACACTTGAAATATGCAACAAAAGTTTGTACGCGGTCCAGAGCCATTGTTTATGAACCGATTTTCATCAAATTTTCACAGAATGTGTATATTACGTTCTTATTGTGTATACCGGTGTCCGTTTTTCAAAATTCGAAAAGTCCAAGCATATATGGCGGATCCAAGATTCGAACCAATGACGTCAATATTTAAATGCTTATAAAAAACTGTCCTATTTAAGATAGAAAGTTGAAATTTTGTCAGTTAGTAGGTCTCTGGGTGTCTTAACAATTATGTGAAAATAAACGTCATTGACGTCACGTGACGTCATTTGTTTATTATTATTATTCTTTTCTTTTTCCCTAACTAAAACGCTTATTTTAATATGTTGCAATAGTCCTAGGACGATGAAATTTTTATGGGTTATTAGTCACGTGAGGAAATTTGATTTCACCCCTACTGCATATATGTAGCCATATCTCAATAAATATCGATTTTTGTAAATATATGTATGAATACGAATTATAGCTGAATAATTGACGTTTCCAAAGATATTAGTTTATTACAATTGGTTTACGCAATACAAAGTTATAAGCAAAAAAAACTAAATGAAATGAAGCTAATTTTGCTGATAATATGCTGTTTTCTTGAGGTTTAACAGTCAATATCTCAGAAACGACTGAAGATAAGTTTATACTTTTAGCATGTAAAATGTAGCATTGTTTTAAGAGCTTTCTAACGGTACCAAGTTTATTGAAATTGGACTTCATATAAGAAAGTTACATGGAGAATAAGATATTTTCATAATCATGCATCATAAAAATATGGAAAAGGTCACGCGCAGGGGTCACCAAGCTTAAATACTTGCGCAACGACTTAAAAAAAAAAAAAAAAAAAAAAAAAAATCAAATTGCAATTGATGGGTATATCTTGATTTTTTTTTTTTGTTGTTGTTGTTGTTTTTTGTCGAATGTTGACTGTTTCCAAAATAAGCATTGATTTTTAATACATGTACAACGGCACAAGACAAAAATCGTATTTGCAACACTATGTAGCTAGCGAGCAGTTTGCAAGCCTTGAAAAAATTCACACGCAGCCCACATTTTAGACCATCTAAAAAACTGCATGTTATGCTAACGATATTCAATTGCATCAGTTTGTAGGCTGGGATGTTACCTTTCAAAATATCACCATAGTTCGAAATTCCAGGAATTTATGGCAAAACTACGGAAACCCAAACACGCCCAAATCGCTAAATACGATTAACTACGTTACAGGTGTCGAAAGGATATAGCAACTATACAAATATTCAATACTTCTTCCTAATGAGGCTAAAATTAAACAAGGTTACAACCGAGCTGGAGTGATGAAATTCTATGTGTGATGAAAGTTAGAAACTTACATTTGAACACTGTTTTATTTTTCTTTCATGTCATATGACATAGTATAAATGTTGTATGTAAACTACATGTGCAAGATATGGGCGGACTTTTATTAAAAATTCACAGAATGTGTTCTATTTGTGCTATTTCATATAGAAATAGAGGAGATAGAAAGTTGCAATTTGGACAGATTATCTATTATGTCATTTCTATATATACTATATAAAGCAGATGTTGCAGAAAGTCCTATCATTCGTTTAAACGAATGACATCTAGTTTTTAAAGTTTTTACTATTTTTTTATTTTTGTTGCCATGGCAACCAGAGTTGTACATGGATCAAGTTTATTTTAGCAACTTTTGTGAAGGTTGACCCAAGGATCATCCTGCCAAGTTTAATCAAATTCTGTCCAGTGGTTTCAGAGGAGATGATGTTTAAAGGTTTCTCTATATA
>CM037780.1:72995620-73045620 GCA_021229015.1 Solen grandis | reverse complement strand
AAATTCGAGGTGGTGAAGAATTTGCGCATTTGACAGATACTACGCAGTTGAAATTGTTGTATTCAGCGTTTTCACTCTCAAACTGTATTAATAAAATTCAGTGTTTAATTGAAAAATAATTTTCTGCTAAACCCAAAGGGGTTTAGGTCTTTGACCAAACCGTATGCAACCGGTCGCTTATGTACAGTCAGCTACAGATTTTTGAGAAACTCTACCTATGGGAGTGAGAATTCCTCTCTTCCAATGTGATAAGACTGATTTTATTTTTAAATTTTGCGTTATAATTCATATCAAACAATTTGTCTAGATCTACATGAAAGAGTATTCCTACCATTTCAAAGTGTTGTTAATTCCAATTAAGTTTCCATTTTGTCTTTATACTTTCAGAACTGTATTAATAATTTTCATTTTGCCTATCCATACTATCTTAGTTTTATCAAAGTTCACCTTTAAATCAGAAATCTTTGAAAAACAAGTCAGTGTACATAATGTATCATTTAGTGACTCCTCTGAACCGTCTAGGATTATTGTTGTATCATCAACAAACTGAGATAATTTATGTACTACACCATTAATTTTAATACCTTTTATCTTTTTTTTGTTGTCTAATACTAAGGGATACGATTTCTGCACTTAAAATAAATATATAATATACCAGCGGACCCCCTGGCCTACAGCCTCTCTGAATGGGGAAAAATTGGAAAAATAACCATATTGAGTAACGGTTAATTGAACATCCTTGTATAGAATATTAAACCATTTCTTTATGTATGGACCAAAGTTAAAAAAACATCTAAAGTTTTATAGATAAAATTCCACGAGAGTGAGTCGAAAGCCTTTTCAAAATCTATCAGAAGGAGCAACCCGGGATATCTTTATCTTCAATATATTGCATAATGTCATATATTAATCTAATATTTTCTCCAATAAATCTGCCTTTTATAAACCCTGTCTCTTTAATCGATTAGCTATACAGCCCGGCCCAATTTTATAGACAGTGTTTAAGAGAGTTATAGACCTCAAAATTTTAACTGGTTTCTGGGGTTTATTTCCTTTCGCTATGCAAGTAATGATACCTTGTGTCTCAGTTACAGCTAACTGACCAGATTCAAATGCGTGGTTCAATGACCGAACATAAAATTGCAAATCCGTTTCCAAAAACACTTAAAAAATCTGCAGTGAAACCAGAAGTACCCAGACTTTTTTATTTCACATTCTTTAAAACAAATGATGCTTCTTGAAGACTAATTGGATCTTCAAGATCACTACCCTCTTTTTTGATAGTTTGGGTATGTCTTCAACCTTTAAAAAGTCATTGAATGAATCATCTTTTGAAGATTTTTCACCATTTTTGTTGAAATAAAGCATTTTATAAAAGGGTGCTATTTCGTTTAAAATTTCTGTTTGGTTTGAAATGACATCATTGTTTTCTTCAAGAATTGAATTGATAGTTTTTGAGGCATAATTATTTTGTTGTAATTTACAAAAGAATTGTGTTGGTTTTTCACCTTCCACTGTCCATTTTGTTTTTTATCTAATAAGATGCCCTTTAATTTTTCATTTTGAATATTCCTAAGTTCATCCTTATGTACTTATGTTTCGCTATTTAGACTATTCTCAAAATAGAATGATCCGACTGGAGACTAGGTTTTAATGATATGCTTCCCACATTTACCAAAATGATCTGAGGAATTAGAAAAAAAACTAAGCGTTCCTGCTGAATTGGTCTTGTTTTACGCCATGTATATCTTTTGAATTCTGGATACTTTTCACGGAATGGATCGATATATTCATTTTCCCTCATTATTTTCAAAAGAGCGTAACTAGCTTTTTTATTATTGATATGCTTGTAATAGAGATTTGCGAATTAAAACGATGACGATAACGGACATCGGATTATGGGTTTAATAGAGGGGTTGTCTCAAAACGCAATGTTCATACACAGCTATCATATAGAACAAATACAAATACTTTTTTGCTTTAAAAAATACAACACCATATCGCAGTAACTTCATTTAATCAGATTCACCAGAGCTAACACCAAGCATACGCATGAATTTAGGCACTGTTTTCGAAATAAATTTATTGTATTCCATCTAATTTTCCCTAATGAAATCTGCAAGAGGACATTTCCTCTGTCATCTATCTGCAGGGCGTGGCGGTGGAACTTCGCCCTCCGAATCAGACGACATAACCGCTGCCAATGCCTCTCTATCGGCATTCCGTGGATGAAAAACAGGTCGTCGAGGACTTGGGGATTAACAGGGTTCGGAATGGCATGGTTTGGAGGGCTGGCAGGGCGCAGGGGATTGCCAGGGCGTGGAGGATTGGCAGGGCGCAGGGGATTGCCAGGGGGATTGCCAGGGCGTGGAGTTTATGCAGGGCGCAGGGGATTGTCAGGGTGTAGATGATTGGCAGGGCGCCGAGGATTGGAAGGGCGCAAGGAATTGCCAGGACGTGGAGGATTCGCAGGGGCTTACCAGGGCGTGAAGGATTGGCAGGGCGCAAGGAATTGCCAGGACGTGGAGGATTGGCAGGGCGCAGGGGCTTGCCAGGACGTGGAGGATTGGCAGGGCGCAAGGAATTGCCAGGACGTGGAGGCGCAAGGAATTGCCAGGACGTGGAGGATTGGCAGGGCGCAGGGGCTTGCCAGGACGTGGAGGATTGGCAGGGCGCAGGGGATTGCCAGGGCGTGAAGGATTGGCAGGGCGCAGGGGATTGCCAGGACGTGGAGGATTGGCAGGGCGCAGGGGATTGCCAGGACGTGGAGGATTGGCAGGGCGCAGGGGCTTGCCAGGGCGTGAAGGATTGGCAGGGCGCAGGGGATTGCCAGGACATGAAGGATTGGCAGGGCGCAAGGAATTGCCAGGACGTGGAGGATTGGCAGGGCGCAGGGGCTTGCCAGGACGTGGAGGATTGGCAGGGCGCAGGGGCTTGCCAGGACGTGGAGGATTGGCAGGGCGCAGGGGATTGCCAGGGCGTGAAGGATTGGCAGGGCGCAGGGGATTGCCAGGGCGTAAGGGATTGGCAGGGGGCAGGGGCTTGCCAGGACGTGGAGGATTGGCAGGGCGCAGGGGATCTGGCAGGGCCTGGAGGATTGGCAGGGCGCAGGGGATTGCCAGGACGTAGAGGATTGGCAGGGCGCAGGGGCTTGCCGGCGTGGGGATTGGCGGGCGCAGGGCTTGCCAGGTTGTGGAGGATTGGCAGGGCGCAGGGGATTGCCAGGACGTGGAGGATTGGCAGGGCGCAGGGGATTGCCAGGGCGTGGAGGATTGGCAGGGCGCAGGGGATTGCCAGGACGTGGAGGATTGGCAGGGCGCAGGGGATCTGGCAGGGCGTGGAGGATTGGCAGGGCGCAGGGGATTGCCAGGGCGTGGAGGATTTGCAGGGCGCGGATTGTCAGTGTGCGGAGGACTGGGATTAGGCGGCTTTCGCGTCTCTTTATTTGCTCAACTGCAGTTCAGAAAAAGTATTGTTTAGATAATTAATAAATCGTATCTTGTCCGTTTGATCGGTACAAAGACATTTAATAATTCTGCACATGATTCTAAAGAAACGTAAACACAGTCATGGAGTCAACTAGAACGTACTTTATATCTTGGTCTGGAATGTCCTCCGCTCTCATCTTCACAAGGCTGCTAAGTTTTCCCGTCAATTTTACGCCTCCCCTCAGATAAAATAAATCCTGTATCAGCGCCTAGTTTAATCTTCTATCAGGCTAATATATTTATTTATTTGGCCTTAGAGTACCACGGGCATTGAAAACTCGTTTGAAAACGTGTTGCGTTTAAACAAAGAGGTACAGATTTTTCAGGTAAATTTATATTTAAAGATAATATGTCATAGATAAGTATTAAAAATGCACAAACCTCCTTGATTTTTTCTATTTTATTCGCATTTATGAATAATTATTCGCAAATTTTACTATCTGTTATGATTGAAATGTAAACCAACATTACCCATGATTCTCGAGCGTGTAGCGTAGGTAAAGTTAAGCTCGGTATACTCTAGGGCCATCGTGCTTTAGCTATAAATCATTGTCGCACCTTCTCGCTGTCGCACGGTGACATGGAGGTGACCAGGCTCGAATTCCAACAACAATACCTAGCGCTAAATAATACTAATATACTTACTTCTTGCAAAAGAAAATTTTTTAACAAACATTTATTAAATTAATATTTCTCGATAGCTTAGCTCTTTGTTGTAATATTTTATAAAATAGAAATTGTGGAATATTTTCTATTTTGTTTTGAACATTTAAGTATTTTTAGCGATAAGAATTGTTGGTGGATTTCGAATCTGATTTTTTAGTTCTATCTTGAGGGAATGAGATACTTACCTTGAGGGAACATGAAAAACGTCCTTCATCGTGCTGATTATATCGTAATGTCATACTATCGATAAATCATGCTTACAATGTGAAGCTACGAAAGCCCAAATGTAATACCAAATTGCAAGGATTTGTAATAATATCCTCACTGGTGAGCTAACTGATACTTGCTTCCACCAACAGAAGCTTATTTCGGGTAGGATCGGCCTCGGGTTTCATTGTAGGCTTATGAAGGACAAGAATATTTATTCCATGCATTTTACCAGCACTAGTGCGACCACCCCCTCAAGTGAAGAACTTTACCTTATTGCGTCAACTCTTAGGTGTTCAACGCTTACCACCAGATCCACTTTTAGACATTAGGCATCGCTTGTTCGGTTCAGATATAGATACCTAAAGTTGCCGAAATGTTTTTGTTCTGTTAGCTGAGCACAGATTTCATTTTTTTTAAATTACTTGTGAAACTCCGAAGACCTTTTTTAACATTTTCGAAGATATACTATATCAATTCAAAACAGAATCCTGCTTATGTTGATATGGCTACGTTGTAACTGCCCATATCACGTTCTATTAGCTCTTTTGAACGTGGGCGTATCAACGGTTAAAGATGAAATCAGAATTCTTATTTCGGTTTTATATATTAAACTGAAGTCATTTATCATTTGGCCTTTTGAGCAATGGCAAAGTATGACATACACATGTGAGAAAATACCTTTGGCGAATGGAGCCATCGATGGAACATCGCATGAAATATACCGACCAAATACTAAGCAACAGCAAGAATATTACTCAGGTCATAGTAACTATCACGCACTTCATTCCCAGATACCAGTAAATAATCAAGGTCAAATCATTGTTGAATGTGGATTTCCTGGACATCTAAATGATGCACAACAGTTTGGATTAATGCGTCATATTGGACACGATCTATCCTTTCCGGACAACTATATAAGATATACCCAAACAGACACTCCATATTCAGCTACCCAGTTAAGACAAAGAAATGGCCGACAAAAGAGACAGTGTTGTAAATTAAACAGATAAATTCGTCGACACCGAGTTTATGTTGAACATGCCATTGTGGAGATAAAAAGTTATAAATTCGTCGGAACTGTGTCGCAAAAGTTTACCCCGTGTTGTTTCAATATGTACTGGTCTTGTGTATAGGAAGAAAGAAAATGGACTTAGCATATAGAGTTATCATATTTTGCAATAAAACAAACGGCTACTATGCAATGGAGTTCTATTTTTCTTTGAGACTACCCCTCGATAAAATCCGATGTGCGAGGTAAATCTCCGTCACCGTCTTAAGTCGGAAATGCCTAATTACAACAAGAGGGCCAAGATGGCCCTTGATCGCTCACCTGAGAAAGATGATTGCTTAAGAAATAAAGATGCTAGAGTGTAAACAAAGTGAAATCTGGCTTTTTTTATGGTGAAAAGGGCATAACTCCTAAATTAACTAGTCACTATCAGTAATAATTGAACCCGATTGCGAGATTATGGGCATAAACATTGTCTTAAAGTTTAAAAAAGATTTTTTAAAAAATGAAGATGGTAAAGAGTAAACAAAGTGAAATCTTATATTTTTTGTATTAAAAGGGGCATAACTCCTCAGCCACAATTGAACTCAATTAAGACATTATTGTCATTAACAATGTCATAAAGTTTGAAGATGATTGCTAAAAAAATGAAGATGCTAGAGTGTAATCAAAGTGAAATCTGGCATTTTTTATATTAAAAGGGGCTTAACTCCTGACCTAATTGACCGATCTCAGCAATATTCAAACTCAATCGAGACATTATGGTCATAAGCATTGCCATAAACTTTGAAGATGATTGCTCAAAAGATGAAGATGCTAGAGTGTAAACAAAGTGAAATCTGGCATTTTGTTTTATATTAAAAGGGGCTTAACTCCTGGCCTAATCGACCCATCTCAGCCATAATCGTACTCAATCGAGACATTATGGTCATAAGCATTGCCATAAAGTTTGAAGATGTTTGCTCAAAAGATGAAGATGCTAGAGTGTAAACATCGTGAAATCTTGCATTTTTTAATATTAAAAGGGGCATAACTCCTGGCCTAATTGACCTATCTCAGCCATAATCAAACTCATTTGAGACATAATGGTCATAAGCATTGCCATAAAGTTTGAAGATGATTGCTCAAAAGATGAAGATGCTAGAGTGTAAACAAAATGAAATCTGGCATTTTTTAATATTGAAAGGGGATTAACTCCTGACCTTATTGACCGATCTCAGCCGTATTCAAACTAAATGGAGACATTATGGTCAAAAACATTGTCATAAAGTGTGAAGAAGATTGCTCAAAAGATGAAGATGCTAGAGTGTAAACAAACTGAAATCTGGCATTTTTTTTTATTAAAAGGGGCTAAACTCCTGACCTAATGACCGACTCAGCATAATCGAACTCAACAAGACATTATGGTCATAAACATTGTCATAAAGTTTGAAGATGATTGCTCAAAAGATGAAGATGCTAGAGTGTAAAAAAAACTGAAATTTGGCATTTTTTTTATATTAAAAGGGGCTAAACTCCTGACATAATTATCCGATCTCAGTCATAATCGAACTCAATCGAGACATTATGGTCATAAACATTGTTTTAAAGTTTGAAGATGATTGCTTAAGAAATAAAGGTGATAGAGTGTAAACACTAAAATTGTTGACGCCGCACGACGCACGACGCACATACGGACGACGGACGGCGGACACTCACGGGATCACAATAGCTCACCCTGAGCTTTTGCTAAGGTGAGCTAATAATCTAAAGATGGATCTTGAACAAGGCTAAAATCACCACAAATGACTGCATAGTCAGCTACAGAGTTGTCCTAGGACCATATACCATGCTGTTCACGTGCACCTTATGATGTACTAGGTTGTACGTGAACATCATGGTTTATGACACTGAGATATCTTCATAACTGATTGTATTGTTTGGCAAGATTGACCTGAGAGTGATTAATTTCCGGGATGTTCTTCGTTAGTTTCCGTGAATCATTTGTTTTAATATGAGTATGGTTTGCAATGCTTCATATTCTGGTTGGCCTAGTGGTAAGTTAGGTGGATCTGTAATCACGAAGTGACAGATTACAACCTCCAATTACACACACACGCGTGCTATTTTATATGTGTGTATGATACTGTGAAATGTAAACAAACTTATAGATTGTCGACATTAAAATAAAAGAAAAACTTCTAAGGAGCGTGACAGTGCCAATCTAATATAGTCCTTGTCTATATACACTGAAAAACTTTTCTTATTTGTCGTTTCTAAGGATTCTGAATATTTCTAACAAAGCAAGCGATCTTGAAAGATTATCTTGGCTAACGTCTCATTTGAGAACATATCATGAGGTAAAGGGTCTGCTCATATGTAAATATTTGGATTTATAGCAAGAGAATTTTGTATAGGACAAGCCCCTAATTTTAAAGTCACAAAATTCATCGTAAATCTATATTCTAAAGCTATGGACAAGTAGACTTCCGCAATGCTGATCGTATCCTGGCGTATCTAGTTCTCGCCTTCGTAAGAAAAAATAACACTCGCGGTACCTCACCTTTGTTTCAAATATATTCCTGAATGCATCATTGTATATCCTCCAAATGCCATGAATTGTCATTTGCAATTGAAAACAAAAAGATAAAACATCGGTCCAAAACCAACAACTGTGAGTCAAACATTTTATTTTCAAACAGATGTTTTGCGTTTTCGGTTGCAAACTCAAAAGAGTCTGTCACGATAATGGTGGACATAAACAGACAACTTATAAACAACAGTTTTTTTTAAGTTTAAACACTCATAGTGACCATTTCATTCTGTGTTTTGTAACTGAGGTTTCAATTAATTGCTAATTTACCTTGACATTGTATTCTTTTATAGAGAGAGTCCATACAATTTTGGGGATACGTACACGGCCAATTTTAGGGGTAAACATGCACTATCTTAAAAACAGATGTTTGTTTACATAAATCAGTCATCGTCTGATAGCTAAGAGTTATCGGTAGATTAAACGGGTGGTTTAAAAAATGATAAAAGGAAGCATTAATGAAAATGGTATACAATAAATGTTTTTATTTCCCCTACACAGATATTTGAATTCTAATGTAGCTTAATTCGTGCCCTACATTTTCAATAAAAAGGTTTGGAAACAAGGATCAGTCAATTTTGCGAATTATCAAATGGTTTCCCTGTAAAATTACGTCATATTTGAGGTGAAATATTGCGTAGAGTACATAGATCGTGAATAGGGATATATGGCGAGAACTGAATACCTATATATATTTCAGAGATAATATTTATTTCAGAGGGCGGTTCATATGGGTTTTCAACTTGATGTGTTTAAATCAAAATAGGCAATTTAACATGAAACATATCCAGAAACAGTGTAAAAACTCCATCAGAAAAAATATGAACATTTGTGTTCCGATTGCCTGTGTTAGAAAAATGGATCCGCAGATTACACTTGTCATTGAACCGGAAATTGCCGCAAACAAAAAGAGAGTTTCATCATAAACACAGGTATTATTTCACTTTAGATCAAGATATTTTATTGCCTTGTCGTTCATGATGAGTGGTGATAACGATGAATAGTATGTTTATTTTCTTATTTAAAAATGAATCGGTGTCGAGAGGAATAGGGAGCCAGACGATTCGTACTCAAGACGAGTTATAACTAGTCAAAACATACCCAAGTTTTAATTGTAGTTTTATTTTGTTATGACTTCGAATATTGGATTTGATTTTTAGTATAGTATATAAGATACCAACATTGTGAACTGGAAGAATATGCCCATTTGACTATTTCACTCAAGGTAAAAACTAAATTGTCTATTCCCATTTACCTAGTCCTATAAATAAGCCTTCGCATATCATAATTCCGCTTCCACATTCAATAGACTGATTTTTAATATTTTTACTTTCAACCGATATGCGAAGTCTTATGTCTTACCATAGAGGTCTATGTAGCAAAACATTAAATTAAGTATCACGCGCCTGTTGACAAAACTCTCATATATAGTAAACAAAAACATATTAACTGATCACATTAAAGTTTGAAATATTACCACTATAATGTCTAAAGATCCTTTTGTAGTTGACACATCAAGTGATGTAGTCATTTGTCCACCATCTCGCTGTGTAAATCAGTGTTATGTAAAATATACGGAATAGCCGAAAATATTTAGACGAAATAAATAAAGTCAAATTAACGATGTTGATTGGGACAATTATCATTCACTGATATTTTATCATCTGTCATATCGCTCACTACACAATATAAATGTTTCTAACATTGGAAATGATTATTTTGGACTTTAAACACGATAAAGTTTACAAGACAAACTTCATCTACCCAAATTTTGTGTTCCCAGTTTAACCCTGACTGTACACATTTTATTCGGAACACTCAGTGTTGTTTGTACCTAATTGAGGATGTAAATGCAAAATAGGAAAGTGAAATTTTTTGATAAAGTATTTCACCCTCTTAATGTCAATGTATGACAATTTCCTTAACTAATATGGTAAATTGTTATGTCTACTATAGGTTTATTGAGTTTTCATAGTGAATTGCCAATTTTTATGCCTATGATAAATGGGAATGCAGCTTGTAGAATTCACACGGAGTTTGCTACATCAATGTATACGGCGAGCCATAAGACATAGCGTATCAAGAAAATGTCAAAATAGTAAACTCGATATGCTATGGCTTATTTATAGGACTACCATTTACCCAGAAGATACCATGTACCTCTAAAATTGCAGGGACTCTCAGCCCCACAGCAGCTGCCAGGTTACAAAGTTAAGGGAAAACAGATGCTGTGGCCAATTTGCCAATGTGTCTCAATCAATGACAGACTTAATATCTTAATAAAACTATAGATTTATGATTTTCAAATTTGTAAAATTGAAGGCATCAGAATCAAACTTTTATGCAGCATGACTAATCATATAACAGTATACACATGTACATGTTTTTCTCTGTTTAAAATTCTCATGATTTTCATATTCGCAGATGATGAATTGCAGCACAAGGCGGGATTCTTGACACTCAGAAATCACAGCCTAGTTGTGATAAATTTGGAATAGAAACGGGTAACACAGAAAAATGGCCTTTAGACAATTGCTTCTCAGAACAAAAGGATATCAGTGTCCAGCTTGGATATCACCAAGAATTAGTTATGTTATCAGTACACCATTTAAGAACAATGGGCAATTTAGGTCATTCCCTAGGCTTTCATCTGGCTCACAAAACCAGCTCATTTATCATCATATTAACAGAACTTTAAAATTTACAAGCAACAAAGAGTTGAATAACACAATTTTCAAGTTGTCTCAGTCGCATTTGAGTATCCCCACAGGAACAATCCAAATATCTTTTAAGAGTTTTCATACCACCAGTAGGAAGGATGCATTCCCGCCTCTGATATGGGCACTAGTCAGCTTTTCTGCAAAAATTGTGGCAGCTCTGAGTGGCAGGTAAGTAGCTTTTGTTCAATATTTCACACACAGTTTGGATCATATTTACATATCTAGCATTTCATTGGGGAGAGACATATTCAAAAATGATTAGGTGACAGTTATTATTTTAAAAATGACTCCCTTTTCCATGATTTTTCCCAATATAAATTGATAGGTGAGAGGACGCAAACATTATGATGGCAAATCTCTCATTTTGTGAATCCTAGTGAGAAACCTGAATCACCGTAATCGTATAATACTCATTACTGGACCATTGAATGAATGAAAAGTCAAATTGTATTGAAAACAATTCTCAGTTCCATGTATCTCTGACTATCTCTCCTCTATTAGGCTTAGAGGGCATTAAGCCATTTAACATATGCAAAGTAAAACAAACTTATTGTGTAAAAACAGGCCTGTTTGCAATTACTCACCTTATTGATGTAAAAATGTATTTTCCTTCTAACTTACACTTGCTGAAGATCTTAGTCCACAGTTTGACAGTGCACTGTTGTATTGAATAGGAGGTACAGGGAGTGGCTGAAGACCCAACCTAAGGAAGTCCGTCAGAAGATAATTAGACTGGTGATTATGAAACTGCTGGCTGGTGCTTGCCTTCTGACCGGACTGGGGACCTTCTACTACTATTCCCATGTGCAGGAAACCCCGCTGACTGGCAGGAAAAGGTTCATCACGCTGACACGAGAACAGTACCTGAAGGTGGCTGAAGTTGGTCTTCAAGAGGTAACTTGGAGCGGACCGTAACTTTTTGTTCATATTATTTATGTAATGACTGGTTAGCTTAATGCAGTAGTCACAAAAAAAGACTTTGTTCTGATTTCCTTAAGACTTTGGTTAACAGGCGAGTTAATAATTTTTGGCAGTTTGGATAGAGAAAGGATAGAATCAGACTCATAACAAATGTTTGCTTTAATGAAGTCATACTGTCACTGATAGCTAAATCATCAATGGCATTTCTTTCAAATAATTTAATTTACACTGCAGCCGTAAATCCACGCACACCTACCATGTAAAGTCGTTCCCAATCGGCATTAACAGTATTGTCTTTAATTTGTTGAACAAAACTGCAATATACAGCTGCAGTTTTCTTGTCATTTTATCTCAGTTACACCAACCTAGCATAGCTATGTACTTTGGCAATTATCTACTGCTCAACCAGCTGACGGGTGAAGGACGCACATGCTTGACTGGTTATCGATTTTTCATAGTCCAGTGCAGCAAAGTGTGAGCCAAACTGATAACGGGGCTGGTCGCTTATGTGATGTTTACATGACAAAGTGTTGCCTACATCATTTTAAGAAAATATGGGAGAAAAATCATCGTCAGCATGAAAATCACCAAATATGAAAAATTGTCACCACTTTTACGATTTTGTCGCAAATGGCGATTGCCAGCGGGAACCCTGGTCAAGCCTTTATCTTCTTGCCACACTAAAAATCGAAAGGACTTCCATGGTCAAGTGGTTATAAAAATAATTTTGTACTTTAACCCTTTCCCTCATATAGACTCATTTTGATGCACTCAGTAGGTACCACATAAAGCCTGATCTGCAGAAAACCACAGTTAAACTTTATCAAATTTAATTATAAAGTCCTCATTTCCAGACCACTGAGGAGCAGCAAACAGCATAAAACCTGATCAGCCTGCGAGTTACCCGCAGGCTGATCTGGTTTTATGTTCTTCGCATAGGTCTTTTCATGGTGTCCTCTATGAGGGAAAGGGTTAAGGGTCATTAGAATCTTCTGTAAAATCTTATTAAAAAGCTTTAAGTCACCCTTTATCAATACTTAGTTGTCTGATCTGGGACTGTTCTGTTTGCCATTGCATCAAAATGAGTCTATATAAGGTAAAGGGATAATTATCATGACGACATAATGCCCTGAAATGAATATGCATATCGGTTTAACCAGTGAAAAGCTGTACAATCCTCCAACAATCAAATGCATGTGAACCTTCCTTTCAATAGTTATCATAGTTCAACATCCTCCGACAAACATTCGGGGCATGGCTATACCTATTTTGGTGTCAAGTTAATTGAGGTTTGACTGTACATTACAAAGGATTTCATTAAAACTGTTACATTGCAGAACCTTGATGAGTACGAGGGACGTTTCCTACCCCCTACATCCCCGTATTGTCAGGTTGTGCTCAAGATGGCCAACCGGCTGGCTAATGCCAATAAGGACTTCCCTGGCATGGCCAACCAAAAATGGGTGATATATGTCATAGACGACCCAGAGAGAAACGCCTATGTTCTACCTGTAAGTACTGTCGGGGAATCCTGTGTGAAATGAATATCATGAGAAAAACATCCCATTGATTGAAATAAGTAATGACATACAGAAAGTTTAGTCTTAGATCCTAGTTCATCCATATGTTAAGTTTACATTTAGGACTCAGAACTCGAGTGCAGATTTAAGAATTTTGTAAATATTTTATTGACTCTCATTATATTTCAAAATGGATAATGGAAATTCTTACTATACATTATTGGATTTTCATAAATTAATTTTTTACCTGTATATAAGACAATATGACTAGAGTGTACTGCAAAATTTAGAATCCTGAGTCTGAAACTAAAATGTAGAGTCAGGATATTGATGAAATAGAGCCCTGTATATGATTGGTTAACTTGACTTGGATTGTTTGCAAGGGAATTTTTATGCCCCTGGATTGATAGATTGGGCATATTGTTTTTGGTCAGTCTGTCAGTCAGTCTGTCACAAAACTTTAACCTTGACCTTAACATGGAAGTCCTTCCACCTACAGCCTCTAAATTCAAAGGTGCATGCACAATGATGAGCTCTACCCGCCAGGTGACCTTGACCTTCAAATACCCCCCCCCCCCGCCTTGATTTGTTGGTTTATATGAGAGTTTAAAGTCCCAGTATCTTATAGATGTTAGACCTAAATCCGAATGCACTTACAACATATATAATTCAGTTTTAATTTCATCACTGAAAGACCTTGGGAAACACCTAATTCACAGGAAAGATTCTCTTAGAAAAAAAGCAAATTGTGGCTGTCTCGTTCTATATTCAGCTCAGAACAATGACTGCATAAAATTAATATACAAGGGATTTTTCAGAAATTCATGGACTTTCTTCATATCTCCTCTACTACCGTGTATCAATATTTATTCAGTCTATAGAAAAAGTCCATGAACTTCTGAAACACCCAATGTACACCAAGACATCCATGGTCTGCCCATCTTTCTCACTATTTTGCCCTGTCTGAACAACTAAGACTTCCAGGCAAATACTTCATTATGTGGGCTTAAACATTAAGAGGTTAATCAAACATAATTTGAGGCTTTGCTAATTAGAAATTTTGAAAAATATATTTTTCCCAGCTAAAGCACACTGGGGCTTTAAGCCAAAAACAGAGCAAATCTCTCAAAATCATACCTGGATGATTCAGGTATTGGATTAAACATGGTCCAGTGGTAACATTCCCGAATGTGGATTTGTAGGTTGTAGGTTCATACCATGTTGGTGGCAAGGATTAAACTGAAAGCTTATCAGAGATTTTCCTCTTGTAAGTGTTAATATCTAAAGTACCTTTATTTCCTTTCAGAACTCCCCTTTATCATTGGCACAAATGTTAATAAATTCCACAAGATCATGACAAAATGGGCCTCCTTAAAATCAGTATGTGTTGCTTTTTTATGATTTCTCTCTCCATATTGATTTCTTCAGTTTTTATACGCCGCCAGAGGCGGTCGTATATTGGCATCATCTTCTCCATCGAATATCTTGTGAATGCAACTCCTCGTTTGTTTCTGAATGAATCTTTTCAAAACTTGGTCAATGTCATTACAATAATGGGTAGATGTGCATGAAGTGACGATTTTCCAGTTCATTGATTTTTAGCTCACCTGAGCACAAAGTGCTCAAGGTGAGCTTTTGTGATCGCCCTTCGTCCGGCGTCCGTCGTCGTGCGTCGTGCGTCGTCCGTCGTCAACAATTTGCTTTAAACGACATCTCCTCTGAAACCGCTGGACAGAATTTAATGAAACTTGGCAGGAATGTTCCTTGGGTGAGGCTCTATTAAATTTGCTAAAATAAAGTTGATCCATGAAGAACTCTGGTTGCCATGGCAACAAAAAGAAAAATAATTTGAAAACTTTAAAAATCATCTCCTTCAAAACTACTGGCCAGATTTCAAAATAAATTGGTACAGATGTTCCTTGGGTCAACCTCTACCAAAGTTGCTAAAATTATTCCGATCCGTAAAAAAACATGGCCGCCAGGGGCGGGGCTTATTTGCCTTATATGTATATAGAGAAACCTTTAAACAACATCTCCTCTGAAACCAATGGACAGAATTTGATTAAACTTGGCAGGGATGATCCTTGAGTCAACCTTCACAAAAGTTGCTAAAATAAACTTTATCCATGTAGAACTCTGGTTGCCATGGCAACAAAAAGAAAGAAAAATGAAAACTTTAAAAATCATCTTCTTCAAAACTACTGGCCAGATTTTAAAATAAATTGGTACAGATGTTCCTTGGGTCAACCTCTACCAAAGTTGCTAAAATTATTCCGATCCGTAAAAAAACATGGCCGCCAGGGGCGGGGCTCATTTGCCTTATTTGTATATAGGGAAAACTTTAAACAACATCTTCTCTGAAACCACTGGACAGAATTTGATTAAACTTGGCAGGGATGATCCTTGGGTCAACCTCGACAAAAGTTGTTAAAATAAACTTGATCCATGTAGAACTCTGGTTGCCATGGCAATAAAAAGAAGAAAAAAAAATGAAAACTTTAAAAATCATCTTCTTCAAAACTACTGGCCAGATTTTAAAATAAATTGTTACAGATGTTCTGTGGGTCAACCTCTACCAAAGTTGCTAAAATTTTTCCAATCCGTAAAAAACATGGCCGCCAGGGGCGGGGCTTATTTGCCTTATATATATATAGGGAAAACTTTAATCAACATTTCCTCTGAAACCACTGGAAAGAATTTGATTAAATTTGGCAGGAATGATCCTTGGGTCAACCTTCACAAAAGTTCCAAAACTAAACTTGATCCATATAGAACTCTTGTTGCCATGGCAACAAAAAGAAAAAAATATGAAAACTTTAAAAATCATCTTCTTCAAAACTACTGGCCAGATTTTAAAATAAATTGGTACAGATGTTCCTTGGGTCAACCTATTTATCTCAGGTGAGCGATTTAGGGCCATCATGGGCCTCTTGTTACAAGATTTGTGTCCCTTGAAACTTAGTCTCTGTATCTGATTGATATTGCAGCCTTGTGAACGCAACTCCTCCTACATTTCTGAATGAATCTTTTCAAAACTTTGTCAATGTCATTACTATAATGGGTAGATGTGCATGAAGTGGCGATTTTCCGGTTCATTGATTTTTACAAAATTTGTGTCCCTTGAAACTTAGTCTCTGTAGCTGATTGATATTGCAACCTTGTGAACGCAACTCCTCCTACATTTCTGATTGAATCTTTTCAAAACTTGGTCAATGTCATTACTATACTGGGTAGATGTGCATGAAGTGGCAATTTTCCGGTTCATTGATTTTTAAAAGATTTGTGTCCCTTGAAACTTAGTCTCTGTAGCTGATTTATATTGCAACCTTGTGAACGCAACTCTTTAGCTGACTGATATTTCAGCCTTGTGGAATTCCTTTGTTTCTGACCAATTTTAAAACTAAACAGGTAAAAATGCATAAAGCAGGGATTTTCTGGTACAGTGATTTTTGCAAGAGTTATGCGGAGAAAGAAAAAAGGATTCACATTGATACTGCTATTCGACCTTCTTTCATATAGGAAGCATTTTTAGGGTTCTATCTCTGTTCAGCTAAATTAATTGGTCTTACAGACTTCATTATGAGCTTATGCTTACAGAAATGTTAAAACCAATAATTAAAAGGCCCCTCTTGGTCTTTATATTTTGTGGCGGCGTATATTATGGCATCACTGGCACTCTTGTTATGCATTTATAAAAAAAAAAGATGACAAGCAGAAAATAGTACACATGTCTTTTGTTTTCCTAACTCTGAATTTTGATCGATAATTGTAAAAGCAAAATTCATTTCTTTTTAGCTCACATGAGCACAACGTGCTCAAGGTGAGCTTTTCTGATCGCCTTTTGTCCGGCGTCCGTCGTCCGTGCGTCCGTGCGTGCGTCCGTGCGTGCGTCCGGCGTCAACAATTGCTTCAAACAACATCTCCTCCTAAACGGCTTGGCCAATTTGAAAAATATTTTGCAGGAATGTTCCTTGGATGAAAAGGCTACTCTGATAAAAGTTGTAATAATATGGTTCTGGATCCATCGCATTAATTAGGTCCAGGAGCTAAAATATGATTTTAAAATGAAAATTTAAAAAATCTTCTTCTCTGAAACCACAAGGCCTAGCCTTTTGATTTTTGGTATGTAGCATGATCTTATGACGTCTACCAGGATTGTACAAATTATGCCCTGGGTCAAATGGCCCCGCCCCAGGGGTCACTTGATTTCACATAGGCTAATATAGGAAAAACTTGAAAAAATCTTCTTTCGAAACCACAAGGCCTAGCTTTGATTTTTGGTATGTAGCATCATCTTATGGGCCACTACCAAGATTGTACAAATCATAGCCCTATGGTGATAAATGACCCCGCACCAGGGGTCACTTGTTTTACATAGAGTTATATAGGAAAATCTTAAAAAATCTTCTTCCATGAATGCATAAGGCCTAGAGCTTAGATATTTGGTATGAAGCATCATCTTATGGGCCACTACCAAGATTGTACAAATCATAGCCCTATGGTGATAAATGACCCCGCACCAGGGGTCACTTGTTTTACATAGAGTTATATAGGAAAATCTTAAAAAATCTTCTTCTATGAATCCATAAGGCCTAGAGCTTAGATATTTGGTATGTAGCATCATCTTATGGGCCACTACCAAGATTGTACAAATCATAGCCCTATGGTGATAAATGACCCCGCACCAGGGGTCACTTGTTTTACACAGAGTTATATAGGAAAATCTTAAAAAATCTTCTTCCATGAATCATAAGGCCTAGAGCTTAGATATTTGGTATGAAGACATCTTATGGGCCACTACCAAGATTGTACAAATCATAGCCCTATGGTGATAAATGACCCCCCACCAGGGGTCACTTGTTTTACATAGAGTTAAATAGGAAAATCTTAAAAAATCTTCTTCTATGAATCAATAAGGCCTAGAGCTAAGATTTTTGGTATGTAGTAGCATCTTATGGTTCATTACAAAGATTTTCAAAGTCTTGGCCCTACGGTGATAAATGACCCTGCGCCCAAGTCTTCTCTGAAACCATATGGCCCATTGCTTAGATATTTGGTGTGTAGTATTGTCAGGGGTAAAATGTTTTAGATTAAGTTATATCAGAATCCTTGTCTGTTTAAAAACCTTGACATCAGTTGAAGCAATGGTACTCAGGTGAGCGATTCAGGGCCATCATGGCCCTCTTGTTTTCAAATAAGTCTGGGTAAAAATCAGTATCCGAAATTTTTTGTGGATGAATTATGTTTTTACTTCTGAGTTAAGCTCTTTACCTCATGAATTATCCTGTATAAATTTGTGACTTCACCAGGCTTTAAATAATTTTTTCTTTGCCATGCAGATTGTGTAGAATCTAAGCTACAGGATTGTGTGAGCAATCAGAGGAGAACTTATCTATCAGACAGCTGCCCGTCTGATCTTGGTCTTGTTTATGTTTGCCAGTGCGCCAGTACCCGTCCATATGAAGTAAAGGGTTAATTTGTGAAAGTCACATATTATTTAACACTGTATCAGATAAAGTAACACCATGTTATTTCCACAGAGTGGCCATATTTTTGTGTTCACTGGAATGCTGAACTTTACACAGAATGAGGATCAGTTTGCTGTAGTACTTGGACATGAGATGGCTCACGCTTTATTGCTTCATGCTGTGAGTATTTCCCTTTAGTCTCTGGACTCATATTATTTGCTGAAACCCTTTCCCTCATAGAGGAAACCATGAAAAGACCTATGCGAACAGCATAAAACCAGATCAGCCTGCGAGTAACTCGCAGGCTGATCAGGTTTTATGCTGTTCGCTGCTCTTCAGTGGTCTGGAAATGAGGATTTTGTAATTAAATTTGGTAAGGTTTAACTGTGGTTTTCTGCAGATCAGGCTTTATGTGGTACCTATTGAGTGCGTCAAAATGAATCTATATGAGGGAAAGGGTTAATACAAGCTCTCTTTACATGTCCAGAATGTAGAGATAAGGAGTGGGAAATCATTGATTGACTCCTGGCCACAACATACCACAGCGATATATTTTACTGGTGTATCACCTTTCCTTTTATAATGTTCCTGCTGTTTGAAGAATAGTGATGGGACATTAAGAGGTACCCCAGTATGTCTGCTGTGCGTCTGTGGATTTTTTGTTTCAAATCAGTATTTTTTTTAAGGACTCAATGGATTTAATTCATATTTAGTTTGTCAGCTTGACTATAGATAAAATAAGGGAAGTGATTCTACTGGTATTTATTGGATCAGCAGTGTTGCAGTCCCTGTAATGCTTTGGTTAAGTTTTAATTGCAACAGCACAACATGTTTAACGTTAGCTATTCTGAACAGCCTGCATATGTCGACTGTTGTTGTTTGTCATCTCCCCTGAAACCATTGGGTAGAAATTCATGAAATTTGGCATGAATGATCCTTTGGTGGCCCTTGACAAAAGTTGCTTAAATAAACTTGGTCCATGCTGAATATTGGTTGTAATGTCATCCAACGTAATTTCATGTTGGAAGTATAGAAAATTTCAAAATTCTTCTATAAAATCAAAGTTCAGAAATTAATTTGATTGGGCATCTCGTGGCTCTGTACCATAATTGCCCCTTGGGGTCAGCTAGTTTCCTTATATACTCTATATAGAAAATTTAAAAATTCTGTTACAATATTTTAAATACAAAAGGAAAAATACAATAACAAACGAGTATTTATTGATGAGAAAAAAGTAAGTTACATTGCTCTGAAAAGTGTTGCCATAGTTCTCGACTGGTTCTACAACAAGTTTCCTGATATAAGTACTGAATAAATGTCATTAACCCTGTAGCAAATAGGTCTGAAAAATTGCCTATGCAATCAGTAAAAATCCATATCACCTTGAAGTAACTTACATGTTGATCAAATTTTATACTGTTCACTACTTTTCTAACCTGTGCAAGAAATCACTGAAAAATCTGCTCAGATTGAAAGTGGTATTCAGTCTTGTCTGGTTTACTAGGTACTGAGGCTTTAACCCCTGAAAGGGATGTTTAGATACCTTGACAAAAAAGTAGACCCAAATCAGACAGCTTATTATAGAACATTTCTGACTTAATCCTTCATAATCATACCATATAATTTCAGTGAATTGATATTTGTTAAAAATTGATACATAGATCACAGGCACTTGAGGACAGGATCCTGTCTTTATCAGTAAAGAAAATCATGATGGTCTATACATAATAAACAACAAGGGTGCCCATCGGGAATAAGTGTCAACAAATCAATGAAAATGTGCCCATCAATAATATTGGAGAATTCCTACTGTCAGCGGATAATTTTCCTTCATAACTGTTCACATGAAATACAGATATTATTATTATTTTTAATGCCTGAAATTTCATTGTTTCTACTCGAGATTTAGCTATTTTAACCAATTGGAACCTCGATCAACGGAAGTGAACCCAAAACGACATCTATGACATCATCGCCCACAAAGGTCAACACAGACTGAGAAAAAGATGTTGCGATTGTATATAATACAGAATGGGAAGGTAAGAGTGTTCCAAAAATATTTGTAAAAAAAAAAAAATTCGGAATACTCTTACCAGTCCCTTCTGTACATAAACAAATTGCAGCGCTGACCTCATAGTTATCATTTTGGGTTTGCTTCTGTTGATCGAGGTTCGAATGGGGTTAAATTACTTAATCCCCACTTGAAATATTGACATTTCAGACATTAGAAATTATTATATTTGTTATTTTTTTTTAACAGTTATGAAAGAAAATTATCCATTGACAGTGGGAACTCGCCAATATTACCGATGGGCACATTTTTCATAGATATTTTGACATCAATTCCTGATGTGTGCTCTTCAGTATCCTGCTGAAGTTGGTTACCTTATTGTTAGCTCACCTGAGCATAGCTCAGGGTGAGCTTTTGGGATACTTGATTGTCCGTCGTCCGTCGTGCGTCGTCCATCAACAATTTTGATGTTTACACACTAGAGGCCACAATTTTGATCCAATCTTCCTCAAACTTGGTCAGAATGTTTGTCTTGATGATATCTCGAACCAGTTCGAAAATGGGCCAGGCTGGACCGAAAAGTAGGTCAATAGGTCAAATCTTAGAAATATCTTGTTTACACACTAAAGGCCACAGTTCAGGAGTTATGTCCCTTTTAATGTTTAAATTTGTGTGTTAAAGCCATACTATCTCTCAGTCAAGTATGACTTCAAATTTTAACCACAGGCACTGTTTTGTTCATTGAACTGAAATGATGTCATAGATTATGTATTCTGACAGTACAACTATGCTATAATTTAGTAACTTGTACAGGCAATGAAGGCAATTTTTTCAGGTGAGCGTCTGTAGGGCCATCTTGGCCCTCTTGTTTTATATATAGTGATTTTTTTTTATAAAGACATGAATAGTAAACATTAGATTTATTTGAATGTGAATATTTTGATACATAAACTCTATGTAAATGGCGAATTAAAGTTGAAAACCGATACTTTCAAATGGCTTCGTGTGTGTGGGTGGGGGTGGGGGGCACAGCTATGGTCCTGACCTTAAGAACCTGTGACATAGATAGTATAGTAAAGAGTTAGATTGGTGGATGTTAGTGGTAGAGACTAAACCATTAGTGCTAATTATTTTCTTTCCAGGCAGAGAAGCTAAGTTACGCCCAGTTTCTCGATTACTTTATCATTGCTGCCATGGCTGCCATCTGGCTCCTTCTGCCAAACGATGGTGTTGCCATAGTTACCAACTGGTTCTACAATAAGGTCCTCGATGTAAGTACTGATAGGCAGCAGTCTTTATGTTTATTTATCATAATACCCTCTAAAATAAAATGGGGGGAGGAAGATATAAAGGACTGCAGTTTGTCAAGCTTTTGGCTTTGTCCAATTAATAATTCATGTGTTGACAGATTCCTTTTGTTTAGTTTTGGGTGAGTTTTAACTCAAAGTCCTGTATATACCACTTGTATAACCTGCAAATGTAGTTGTACTGTGCAACTCTTTAAGTAAAAAAAAAATGTGCATCTGGTCTATCATGACATTGCGATGTTGATAAATATTGCTTACTGTAAAACTCATGTTAAGTTGGTATTTTGTTGTAGGTATAAACATGTACTTAACTCAATTTTCTTATTTTCAAAAATACTGGCTGTATGTAAAAGGCTATCATTTGGATCCACTTACTTCAATTGGTTCACAAGTATTACACCTTGTGTTCTGTAGTAACCTATTTCTTAGTTGAATAAGCTGATCTTCTTGTTACAGTTAACTGTGAAGAAGCCATACAATCGGACAATTGAGAGAGAGGCAGACAGGGTGGGGTTACATCTTGCTGCCAAGGTAGGTACACATGCACTAAAGAGAGTACACATATATGCAGAGTATTGCCATATGATTTTGTAGAATATTTGTGTTAAGTTTATATCAATTTATGTTACATCAGTTGCAGCACTTGACACTTAAATTTTAGCCAGGTATCCCGACGGAACACCTGTTTTGAAATTGAGGAGTCCCTTCTAAAATCAAAATTAGGAGTTCCTGTCATGTCATTCAGACATATGATGGCTTTATTCACATAACAATGAAGATGATTACATAGGTTTTTAACAAATGTGGCTGTTCAATTTACTTTAAATTTTAAAAGCAAGTGTCCCAATGGAACACTTTGCATGTCAATCCTGGAGTCCCTTCCCAATATTTGGTGTCCTCAGGATCCGGGGATACTGGTAGTGTCATCCCCTTGTTAGGAAACAAGTTTAAAACAACTTACACTTATCCCTCTTGATAGTTCCTCGGTTGGACTAGTACTTTTTGCCTTGGAAGGTCATGAAAAAAATTGTATTTAAGCCTGAGACTGTACTAATGTACTTTTTGAGAACTTGGAGGCAGATTTTGCTGCACTTTTCACCTGGTTACATGTGCATACAATTACCTCTGTGCTAGGCATGTTTTGACGTGCGGGAGGGTAGCGTGCTGTGGGACAGGATGTCCATGTTTGAAGATGTGACAGGACAGGGGCAGATACCAGAGTGGCTCTCCACCCACCCCTCACATGACAATCGCGTCAAGTTCCTCAATGAACTTATACCCAAGGTAAGTTGTGGACCATAATAATTGATCAGTAATTGGTTATGCTTTACAATTTTCACTGTTCATACTTGTATCTGAACAGAACTGAGCAGAAATGTATCTGAACAGAACTGAGCAGAAATTGACATTACAGTGGTGCTATCGTATCAGTTGTCAAAAAATACGATTGGAATACGATAGAAATACGGACGATATACAATATGCGATATACGATATGCGATGTGCGATAGCAGGTCTGATTTACCTTTACGATTCATTACGATGCGATGCATTCTTTGTTTGATACCATACGATATACGATTTACGATCTGCGATATACGTTATGCGATATACGATACAGGATAAGCACGGTATAAGTGGCATTTTTTACAACTGTATACAACTAGATTTTACAATAAGTTCAAAAATATGAAATATCAACTAAGCTTTTAACAATATTTATCACAAGCCGTGTTTTCATCTGAAATAAACAGCGGAAATAAACAAAAAGGGAAACAGGAAATGGGGACAAACTAAATTGCGGTTCCTCTAGAAATGTTACGGACTCTGTTGTCTCCGTCAATAACAACCTAAGCACGTGTAATGAAAAACTGATTTTTTTCCTGATGAAGACTCATAAAAAAATGTATTAATTATGCTTTGTTATTATGTGTTTTGATATTAATCACATTTAAAAAAACAAATGATACCAGTAAAAAGGCAGTAATCATCTAATATCTAGTACGCTGTCATTTGTTCTAATTAAAACAAAAATCTTCGGGCATTTTTCAAACTTTGCATTTAACCCATCAAACATAAATGTATATATAATTTATTGGATGTATCAAATATCAAAAGAACGCGAGTGAGTGTTGGAGAATAGCACCGTATCTATTTTCTTATTAGAATATTCGTATATATTACAAGTAAGTAACTGTCATAGGTATAGATTTAATATAAATATGTTTTCATATACTTTAACCGGAAGCTCGGAAAATCCGCTTTTGTTTTAAAAAGCCCTAAGCCCGAAGAATTGTTGTTGGAAATTGACCTTGGTAATTAAACAATTACATACATGTACATTAACATGGGTCGAAAAGCTATCTTTGTCGAAAAGATGCCATGAGTGAAGAGGCCGCCGTTTAACCGGGTATTCGTGAGAAATGTCATACGCCGCCATGCGTATACAGTTTAATATGATTTGTTTCGTTAATCGAGTACAAGAATAAAATAGTTGCCAAATCGGTTATATCTCATTTTGACTACACCCAGTTCATCTACTGTATAAAGTTATTTCACACCTTTCCAGACATGTTTCCAGATTGTCTAACACATGCATTGCTACATGTAAAGGATATATAACTAATTGTCTCTTATTAAGTAGGGAAATATCATCATGTTTTGGGCTCTCAATATTTTGTAATGGTATCCATGTTTTTGACCAAGTATTATTGTAAAATTATTTAAATGTAAAGTATTTAATATTTTATTAAATATTTATGATATAACATTTATATTGTGTGCATATGTATCATCCCCGCACTAATTCACTGTGTCTTCCGCATAAATATGCATTCATCTCTCCTCCTCTCTCTCTCTCTCTCTCATCCTATATTTTGAGCTAATGGTCATTAATGTTATCATGTATGTGGTTTCGAGACACATTTTAATTTGCAGAGATTTTGATTTGTAGGCACAATGGGTTTCAATCGGAAGAACAAATTTAAAAAAAAGTCTATTTAAAATCTGTGTATTTTACTCGCCGTTTTAACAATCAAAATATTTTAAAGAATACCCTATGATTCGCTCATTTGTGATATAAAAATAAGTCCATAAGTCACACACATGTGTGCCCGCACACTCCCTTACAAATGTATTTTTGATACATGTATCATCATTATCATCATCATCATCGTGTACATTTAAGATTTTTTTTCTCTCTTCGAAATATATTCTGTGCCTCATACCTAGATTGGAAACAGTTTTATTATTATTATTATTCTATGAATATTGGTGTGTTTAAAATAGAATTTCAAATTATTGCTAAAAATTGTAATCTTTTAGTACCGGAAATAACATTCACTCTGTGTACATGTCAAAAGTCTTCTCCTCTGGGGGTGGTATACCGGCAGCGGCGAGACATAAAGGTGACATATCCGGTCAAAATAAACACATGCTGTGCCTGCTGATAAGAACTTATGGCACGCCTCCGGTATTGCGAAACACACTTTTTTCACTTAATTATACATAAAAGATTAGGGATATGCAAGAAAATGGTCTAACCTATTATATCTCTAGCAAACTGTAATAATATGGAAATGAGATCTTTAGCGAACTGTAGTAATATGGAAACAAGATCATTTTCTTTTAACTATTATCATGTCAGTGAACTCTGTGTTATCACGGAATAAAATACATCAGTTATTTTATAACAAATCTTCCATTCCCATGTAGGTTTTATGTTTATTTTTCTTTTGTTATGGCTTGCAATAATTGCTGGTTTATCATATTAAATATTAAGACATAGCAGTGAAGCATATCACGAAAATGTGGTCCCGTTTTATCATTGTTTTTTTTTTCCATATGAAAGAAACAGTTGTTGGATACAATTAAGTTCGGGTGTGATACCCATGCTAATTTCGCAAAAAAAAATGCTCTTCGAAATATACGTGTCCGAGGTATAGCACCAATATACTGTAAACATGTTCCTGTGTAGAACTAGTACTTAGAGCTCCGTGTTCTCAAAGCAGTACCAATGCATCTTGTACACATCATATACGTATTAGGATTTATGCGATCATCGAAAAAAATGCTCCGGTTTGGATTTTCAGTCTCCACCCAGGGATTTACACTACTTTTGATTTTCAGGGGTCCACTGGACTCAGGATCCTTAAAAACAGGGGTCCATCATTAATTTCAGGGGGTCCAAGCTATTTAACCTCACCAAAATATACTACTCAAAATTTGCTAAGGATCACTAGCTATTTTCCAGAAGAGTTATAAGTCTTGCGACTTTGAGGGCATGGAATGTTAAAGTAAATTTTAAAACTTTTTTTTTCTGCGCAGATGTGTTGTTACTATACCAAAGCCATTATCTTTAACTAAAAGTATGTATTCCAGATCCTTAAAATTGAGAAATTTATTAAATTTAATAAGTGCAAATTTTGAGAATTCACATTAAAATTTGACTAGGTGGATAACAGACATTCTTGTTTTCTTACAGTATCATTTCAAGCATCCTTAACAAGTATTCCTTGTAGAAAACAAAAATATCTGGATATTCAAAATTCTGTTATACACCGTCTGCAACTGAATCACATAATCATTGAGTTCACTAACAGTATTTTCAACGCTTTGATCGTGATCAGCTTTAATAGCGGTTGCGAAATTTGAACGCATATTTAAGACTTGTAAGCTGTTCATGTAGACTCAGTTTTAATTAAAAGGAGTTTTAAATTTAATGTAAAATTTGATGAGCTTTTGCCGAAATCAGGTATTAAATAGTACATCCTTCGGAACTGTAGCCATTTAAATTTTTCAAGCCATATACTGAAATTTCTGCTCACGTTTTGATTTTGAGGAAGATTGTAACTGTAATCAGGGTGACCAGTTGACAATAAATTTTCATGTTTCTCGTCATCGCGATCTTTTCTTTTGCCCCATAAACTTCTTAAGTCAGTTTGTGTTTGCCATGCTTAACTTTGATAAGACATGTGAGCGGAAGCGTTCAATGATTGGACGCTAATTTTAAAAGGCACAGTGATTGGCTTGTAAATTTAACTAGTTAAATATAGCGTTGGAAATTCCAAGAGATTTACGAAGACATTTGATAATGAATTGGCACAGATATTCTGGACAATTCGTGCGTACACATGGACGCAGACTTTATTTTTCGGTGCGTACAGTCTGTGATTCATGCGTATATGGACGCAGGATCCTGCGTCCGGTAAATCCCTGTCCACCTACCTGAATTTTGATTATCTCCGTACTGATGAAAAAGGGGGAAAAAAGAAACATAATTTGCAGTCATTCATCCAATTTTATTGGAAGTGTGTGTGTGCGCGCGCGTGTGTGCGTAATGAAAGAGAGATAGAGAAACCTAAATAGAATAGGAAATAATTAAATAAATAAACTATATTCGTAAATTACAAATATCTTTTGTTCACGAATTCATTAAATAATAAAGAAAAATGGGCATTCGAGTAAATACAGCAGTAAAAAATGTCCAGGGAAATAAATAATTACACGAAAGCAACATTTCGGACGATCTTGCATAAGTAGGTAAGTTTTAATTTGTTAGTTTTTAGACGGGTTAATAAAGCAAACATTGATCAAACATATCGATTACACATATTTTAAAATTATTCCACTTTAATACTGATATAGTCACGAAGCTTTATTAAAGGTATTTACGTCTCTGATATAGTACTTTTCACACGTGCATCAAATTATATAACATCGCATGGCGTCTGCTCCTGAAAGTCACGTAGGCCATAACACATGTATAAAATAATAAAGTAAAAGAAATATAACTATTGCAATTGGTAAAATATGAAAAAAATGTACTGCATAATGTGATTTAATGATCCACCATTAATAAACTTAAGCAAATATTAAATTTAAAGACACGAACATTAATTATTTCTGAAATATCGATGGTGTCCCGTAACTTAAACTGTCTTAAACCACTGGGTGGTTCCAATATGATATACGTTATGCGATTTACGATATACGATTACCGATATATGGTTGCCTTACGATGCGATGCGATACAATCCCGTTTATTATGCCTAATACGATTGAAAATTCCTATACCTTACGATACGATGCGATACGAACGATATACGCTATTTTTGACAACTGATACGTTAGCACCACTGTAAGTGCTGTTTTGAGTCAGTTGAAAAATCACGCTATTAATTTGAGGTATTGATTGTGATTTTGTGATCCAAAGGTCCCAAATTTTTACACTGAATTGTGGAAGGATGCACTTTTTTTCAAGATTGTTCCTAATTTGATGTCTATTTCCAGAGTCGGTGCAGACATTATTTCACAAATGGCAACTTATTTATTTTATGTTGATGTGGAAACAAGGTCTTACACTTCATTCTAGTCTCTCTCATCAGTTCCTGGGTTGGACCAGGACTTTGCGTCTGGGAAGGTCATAAAAATCACTGCCACAATGGGGTATGAACCAACAACCTTCATATCTGCAGTCTGGTATGTTACCACTGGACCTTGGTGCCTGTCCTAGGTGGGCCAGTGGCTTGAGCATCAGCCTTGGGAGTGGACAGTTGTAGCCGGTAGCTCCCTGCTTTGCACTTAACATATACACAGGGTAGTTTTTAGACTGGTTGGCCAGATGTCATGATAATATGACTGGGTGTGGTATCATGCCACATGTCTACAGCATGATACTGTAGTGTGACAGCACTATATCTGTCTCAAGTAGACATAATCTCAAAATAACTGAAATACTGTTGCTAGGTCGTAAAACTCATAAAAAATAATTTAAAAAAAAAAAAAACTCTTTATATTAACAGGCCCTCCAGTTAAGAGAGACTTGCAGCTGTCCCAGATTGCCACCCCAGGACCCCAGGGATCTCGCAGAGAAACAAAGGTATCATGTCCAAGACTATAAAACAGCCTGTGCTGCACGAGCAAACCTTGCAAAGGTACAAAAGCATCCAAAAGTAAAGCCCATAGATATTGTTAAACACCAGTAGAATTGCTATTACAATTGCCATTATTATCATAAGGCACTGCCCATTGTGACATAAAAATACTCAACTTCAAAATAAACTTATTTTTTTTATGGGTAAAAATTAGGTTAAATATACCGTGAATCAGAAATCATGATTAAATCAATAATTGATCAATTTTTCAGTGTATATTGCTTAATACAGGGATTATACCATCTCAGGTTTTAAATGACACAACTTAATTGTTTATTTATCTTAAAGACTATATTTTTATCAATCTTGTTTGATTTTTCAGCATTAATAAATGAATGTGTGATGCTCATAACTAAATAAATTTGTATTGGTGAAAAAATGCTTGTATGTTACAATTTGATTAGACATATTATCTGTTTATTTCACTACCACACATTGTTATTTGTAAGGCAGCAAGCTGCAGTTGTTAAACATTTATATTACAAAATGTAAAATACTGAACTATTTGGAGAAGTTTTTGTAGAAGCATAGATCAAAAATAATGTCATGTCAAAATTTCTTGATATTTTAAAATGATTGTACATCTATGTCTCTTTTGCTATATTCAAATATTAAGTGGAAAAAGGTGTAATTGTTGTAACAAGAAGTGATGTAAAATATATCTTTTGAGACATATTTCAAAATTTAATTAATATTTGATTTTGTCGTGTTGTAATTATTATTTAAGGAAAATGGAGTTCTTTAAATTGTTTGGTATTATTGAAAGTGAAGTAATCCATCAATCATTAGATTATAAACATGATTCTTTAAATGCTTGTAGAGACTGCAAGCATTCATTGACTTGGAGTTATAGGCTGTTTTGATCAAAGTCTTTAATGCCTTGCAAAGGCTATTTTGATCAAAGTCTATAAAGGCTTGCATTTACTATAAAATTCCTTCAATCACTTGATGGACCATGATCACAATTAAATGATGGATGGATAACCTTAAAACACAAAAATCATAGAAGAAAAAGAAACATTATTCTAGGATTTTCTTTAGATATTTGCATGGTATGTATGGCTTGCTTTGCATCTTTAGTTTGTGTAATATTGTATGTATTTTATATATTGTAGGACAGTTCAAAATGAATCTTGATTTAGGTATTGAATGGTTTATTTGTTTTGTTCTGAACAAATTTGTGAAGAGAAACATTTTAATTTTTAATGTTGAATATGTTTATTTAAAATGATTTTACAGTATTTTTATTTTATTATTGTTTTCTAATAAATTTATGGTTTGTTGTACATGCCAGATATTTACAATTCAGTTAAATTAGTTAATGTTGAATAAGTTTTATGTTTTTAGCTCACCTGAGCATAGCTCAGGGTGAGCTTTTGGGATACTTGATTGTCCGTCGTCCGTCAACAATTTGATGTTTACACACTAGAGGCCACAATTTTGATCCAATCTTCCTCAAACTTGGTCAGAATGTTTGTCTTGATGATATCTTGAACCCTTTGGAAAATGGGTCAGGTTGGATCAAAAAGTAGGTCAGTAGGTCAAATCTTAGAAAAATCTTGTCGTCCGTCAACAATTTTGATGTTTACACACTAGAGGCCACAATTTTGATCCAATCTTCCTCAAACTTGGTCAGAATGTTTGTCTTGATGATATCTTGAACCCTTTCGAAAATGGGTCAGGTTGGATCAAAAAGTAGGTCAGTAGGTCAAATCTTAGAAAAATCTTGTTTACACACTAGAGGCCACAATTTTGATCCAATCTTCCTCAAACTTGGTCAGAATGTTTGTCTTGATGATATCTTGAACCCTTTCGAAAATGGGTCAGGTCGGATCAAAAAGTAGGTCAGTAGGTCAAACCTTAGAAAAATCTTGTTTGCACACTAGAGGCCACAATTTTGATCCAATCTTCCTCAAACTTGGTCAGAATGTTTGTCTTGATGATATCTTGAACCCTTTCGAAAATGGGTCAGGTTGGATCAAAAAGTAGGTCAGTAGGTCAAATCTTAGAAAAATCTTGTTTACACACTAGAGGCCACAATTTTGATCCAATCTTCCTCAAAGTTGGTCAGAATGTTTGTCTTGATGATATCTTGAACCCTTTCGAAAATGGGTCAGGTTGGATCAAAAAGTAGGTCAGTAGGTCAAATCTTAGAAAAATCTTGTTTACACACTAGAGGCCACAATTTTGATCCAATCTTCCTCAAACTTGGTCAGAATGTTTGTCATGATGATATCTTTTGTGGATGGGGTCAGAAAATTCCTGAACATTGTTTCACCTCATCATCTTAATTCTAAAGCAATCTGTTTTGTACAGGCAATGAATGATACTTTTCTCAGGTGAGCGATCTAGGGCCATCTTGGCCCTCTTGTTTATATTTATGAAAATCTGTTTTTTGAATGAGTTATAAAAAGACAATGAAAGTTGATGAAAGACTTGTGTAAGAGAACATGTAATATAGGGCATTTGGACCATTTTCACCTACCTACATACAAAATGTCATAAAGATGTGAACATTCTGCAGATGTTTTAGAGCAATATATTTTGAAAATGAAAATGGGCACATTTCCAAACCAGAAAATAATCTCTTAAGACTAAGACACAAGTTTAGGGAAATGGCAGTTAGTGGTAAATATTTTTCTCCAATGTGACATTTGGCATGATTTTGATATTTTCACAATAATCTTTGTGACAGTAGTGACTTCTTTAAAATTTCATTGCCATATGGTTTTTTTTCTTGTTACAGTATTTCTTCATTTTTATCTTGTGAATTATATTTTAATGTAAAGGATGCACTTACCTATGATATATGTATAAACTTGTCTGTGATTCTTTCATAAACATATGTTATATTGTAAGAAATACTTTTTATATGAAACTTAACTGTTATTTTATACAGTCCAAACAGTTCAAAATCTTTTCAATAATTGAAAAGAAAAAAGATTATTTCATAATGATTTATGAATATTTAACACAATTTTTATTGGCATTGAAGAATATTCACTTCACAGAATTTTATAGTTTGCTTTTTAGATCATTTTAATAGAGTAAAAATGGCAAAGGGGGGTAATCATGAAGTTTGACTCATTTAAGTAGTTCTGAATTGTGTCCCATTTTTGTGTAGGCACTAGAAATATTCATAAAACAAAGGACTCCAGTTAAAATGACTTGCTCAAAAATCATAACTCTGTCTGGCATTTCTACTTAATTAATTCCCTTCTCTTTGTAAGTTTTGTGTCACTGTAGATTTTTGATAAATACTTCAGGTTTTTGTCAAACTTAGATATATTTTCATAACAAATGGTACACACATGTTATCAGGATTTAAATAAAATATATTTTCAGAACTCATTTCTACCAACTTCTGAAGTGTTTTTTCCATTTGGAAAATTTTTGGATCACAACCAGTTCTTTTTTATCAGTTTCTTTATATGCTTTATATCACCTTTGTAAAAACATTTATTTATCAACATTATTTTAAAAAGGCATTCCATTGATTTGTACCACCATGTTTTTAGAAGAGCTTTTATAGGAATTATTTTATTGATATTTTTAATGTGGCTTTAATACCCCCACTATACAGAAGTACTGGCTTCATAAGAATCATGCTTGTCTTTGTCGTGTCACATCACATTCTACACTGACATTGCATGTGGAGGTATTAATCTCATGTAGTGAAAGTTCTAGTTTGCTGTGAAATTAGGTTTTTAGTCTCCTACCAGCTTACCGAAGGGGACTATAGGTTTGCACTCCATCAGTCTGTCAGTCCGTTGTCAGTCAAACACGTTTTCTAGAAAAAAAATTCTGAACACTTGCAGATATTGATCTAATATTTGGTATGTGAGTCAACCACCATGAGTTACAGATCAAGTTCGAGTTTCATTCCGGTCCACTGATTTTTGATGAAATAACAGGCCTTAGACTTAGAAAATTTCTTTAAAATAGCAGTTTTCCAGACCTTTTTTCTAACTTGCATATATTGATCATATATTTGATATTTAAGTCAACCACCATGAGTTACAGATCAAGTTCGAGTTTCATTCCGGTCCACTGATTTTTTATGAAATAACAGGCCTTAGACTTAGAAAATTTCTTTAAAATAGCAGTTTTCCAGACCTTTTTTCTAACTTGCATATATTGATCATATATTTGATATTTAAGTCAACCACCATGAGTTACAGATCAAGTTCGAGTTTCATTCCGGCCCACTGATTTTTGATGAAATAACATGCCTTAGACTTAGAAAATTTCTTTAAAATAGCAGTTTTCCTGACTTTTTGAGATTTATCATTGTTTTGACGTTCATCAAAAGTATTGATCAAATAACTAACTTTGGCAGGGTTCTTTTTTTTTTTTTTTTTTTTGACTTTTTCCAAAAAAATTTTTTTTTCATATTACACAAACTGTGATATTTTTTATATTGAAATTCATCTTTTCATCAGCAAAGGATATCACAAAACAGCTTTTAGTTTGTTGTAGATGTATTCAATTTTCAATTTTATATGAATTTGATTTAAATTTTTACAAAAACAATTCTTTTTTACTGTTCAGCATTATATTTTTACCTTAATACACACTGAAATTAAAAGAATGATTGAAATATTTGCAGAAACATATTTTTTATTCCAGTAAATTATAAGTTCATTAATTTCGTAAAAGCAGAAAACAGTTTTTACTAACAAATTTCCAATTATAAATTTTTGACAGAAATACAATTTTATATGAAAATTACATACTGAAATACAATTTTATATGAAGACTTAAATCAAGAGTAAGTCTATGTTTTTTTATATTTATTAAATTTTTGTATAATTCAGACTTTGAAGGTATTACAATTAAGGTTTTAGAAGCCTAATAGCCATCAATTCCATCCAAGCCATGCATATAACTTCACAATATAACTTCACAATATAACTTCACAATATAAGCTTTTAAATTGTCAAACAATGGAAGTCTTGGGGGCAAATTGACATTATGACATCTGACAAAAATTCTTTTACAACCTCCCCTTGATAATTTTGTTGTCATGAGTTATCACCTGAATTTTTTTAGATTTTTTTTTTTCATGAAATTTGAAACAAAATCATAAAATGCATCTTTCTACCATGGGTTTTTCTCATATATCAAATTCAGTTTTTCATATTCACAGAAAATGTATATTTCCCATAGGATTCAATGTTAACTTGAGTACAGATAATCTCCCCAAAAATTAGATAAAAGTTGAAAATCAAAGCGCTGAAAACACTGAAGTTGTGTGTGTCTGAAATGAAAGAGTGTTTGAAGAGCTGCAAGTCGATCGCCAACAATTAAATTCACTTTGATAAACAAAAGAAATGTGGTATTTCTGTTCTCTCAGCACTATCAGAGCTTTGATTTGTATTAATGCAGTACCTTATCTACAACAGATGCTGTTTGTAGATTAAAGCAATTATGCAAATTTTCTGCACAGGTCAGAAGCTCCGAACTCATTTCAGATAGTAGATATACATGTTTCGGTCACTTTTTAGTGTAAGAAATAACCCTTGGAGGTATCTGAGGTCGATAGATTGATGTGATTATTAGTAAGTTACAAGGATTTGCTTTGGACTTCACATGGGTTTTTGTAATAGCCAAAAATGACTGAACGCTGCACATTTACTATCAGATTTATTTGCGAGCCACCTTTGCATTGAAATAAACTATATTCATGCACTTGGTAATGTGGTCATGTGATAGAAACAGTTACATCATTCGATTGCAGCAACATAAGTATAGAAAATAAGTCCTATAATGTTTTCATGTCACGGGCGATTTTTGTAGCCTTTAAGAATTTATTTTTGACATAGCATTGCTTTTTCAGCATTTTTGCCTAATTCTAGTATACTTATGTTGTAGAGATATATACAATTGTTCGATCATATTTACACTATTGAGAGGTTATTCGGTTTTAAGTCTAGGAGAACCTGGGTTGAAAACGTAGTACTATAGTTGGTGTGACTTACGTCACACACAACTGAAAACTCTTTGTGAAATATTTTCATTTTTGAATGTCCTCAAAGTGTTAAAGAGATATTACCATCCAGTGGCAAGATATGGAATATGGCTATCAGGTTGCTAATAAATTAATGACATTTTGTAACGTAAACTTTTTAGCTCACCTGAGCACTTTCGCTCAGGATGGGCATTTGTGATCATCTGTTGCTTGTGAACACTCCAGAGGCCAAATTCTTACCCTAATCTTCATGGAACTTTGCCAGAATTTGAGTCAACTTGAAATCTTAGAAAATTCGAAACTGTTTCATCATAGGTCAAAAAGTAGGTCACAAAAAAACCTTGTGAACACTCCAGAGGCTACATTTATGACGCAAATTTTACAAAACTTGGTCGAAATGATTGTCTCCATGAATCTACAGATGAGTTGGAATTAGGTCACATTTGAGTCAAAAAGTAGGTCACCAGGTTAAATCTTCAGTTAAGTAAAAATCTTATGAACACTCTAGAGGCCATATTTTTGTATCAACCGTCATGAAACTTTGTCAGAATGTTTGTCTACATAAATTCTTGGATGTTCTTGAAACTGGATCTCATGGGGTCAAAAAGTAGGTCTGAAGGGCAAAAATACTTGTGAGCACTTACTCTAGACATCAAAATTATAACGCCTTTAACATCCATCTTACTCAGGGCCACTTTGGCCCTCTTGTTAAAGTATGACAGTAATTCATATTATATAATAGTTCAGATAGTATAGTATTTTTTATGCTGATGCTATTTTGCAGCAGTTTAGACATTAAAGATATTGCAATAAATGACGTTTTATAATAGTTAAAACATGTAGCAGTTTAGACATTAAAGATATTGCAATAAATGACGTTTTATAATAGTTAAAACATGTAGCAGTTTAGACATTAAAGATATTGCAATAAATGACGTTTTATAATAGTTAAAACATGTAGCAGTTTAGACATTAAAGATATTGCAATAAATGACGTTTTGTAATAGTTAAAACATGTAGCAGTTTAGACATTAAAGATATTGCAATAAATGACGTTTTATAATAGCTAAAACATGTAGCAGTTTAGACATTAAAGATATTGCAATAAATGACGTTTTGTAATAGTTAAAACATGTAGCAGTTCAGACTGTAAAGATATTGCAATAAATGACTTTAATTAAAACTTAAAATTTTTTAAAAACACTCTACTTAACACCCAGCCGGTTTAAACCAGTCAACTTTAATATCCCAGTAAAGACTAATTATATAAAATTCGACCTTCATTCATGAGCCCTCTGCACTAAGTAACCAGTTATTATCAATTGTTTATTTATTTGCTCTCTAAAGACAGAATAGACTCATGCTTGTCGTAGAAAATGGTACTTGTAAGGCTCTCTTGCTTGGCGCTCAGAATATAACGGTAGTTCCAGGACTGGTTGGCCAGATGTCAGGATAATGTGACTGGGTGTTGTATCACAGTGTGATACTGCAGTGTGACAGTACTATATCTGTCTCAAGTAGGCATCGTCTCCAAATGACTGAAATACTGTCAGTGGGACGTTCAACCCAACAAACAAACTGATGATTGTCTTTCTGTTCTCATAAATACATTTCGAGGATTGAGAGCAAAACTATGCTAACTGCATATAAATATATAGGTACTTAGCCTAGTTTTGCTCTCACTCTTTGCTTTAGTTTCCCATTGAATCGTGAATCTAGAACTACAGTTTTAATCCATATGACCTTCCTTTTCTTACAGAATGCTCCTTGCTAGCAGGAAGCAACTCCAACCTGCCATCGTCATCACTGGTGGCTGACGTACATTTGGCCAGTCTTTCACAAGAATTGTTTTATTGATTTATTTTTATTCCCTTGTTGTATTGTATGCGGTTTTATGAAGATAATAATTTTAATAAATTTTATGAATCTTTTAAGTAGCCTTGATTAAATTGTATGGTCCAGGTCAGAGTTTCAGGAAAACAAATAACAACCTCCTTTATTATACCCCTGAAACGAAGTTTGGGGGGTATATAGGAGTCACACGGTGGTCGGTCGGTCGGTGGGACGGTCGGTCGGTCCAGCGGTCCGTTGCATTATTGGAATTCAATACAACTTCATGCAATGATCAAGCACATGGAGAGGAAGTGCAGTGCACAAGAACCATAACTCCATCTTGACTTATTACAGAGTTATTGCCCTTTGTTACTTTTCCTTGTCCGGAGCATAACTTGAAAAGTACAAGTTGGATTTCAAAACAATTTCATACAATAGTCAACCACAATATGAGGAAGTGCAGTGCACAAGAACCATAACTCTATCTAGAGTAATTACAGAGTTATTGCCCTTTGTATTTTTTTCCTTGTCCGGAGTATAACTTGTAACCTTGTCCGGAGTATAAGTTGTAAAGTACTGATTGGATTTCAAAACAATTTCATACAATGGTCAAGCACAATATGAGGAAGTGCAGTGCACAAGAACCATAACTTATCTATAGGAATTACAGAGTTATTGCCCTTTGTTACTTTTCCTTGTCCAGAGTATAACTTTTAAACTACTGGTTGGATTTCAAAACTATTTCATACAATTGTCAACCACAATAAGAGGAAGTGCAGTGCACAAGAACCATAACTCTATCTATAGTAATTACAGAGTTATTGCCCTTAGTTACTTTTCCTTGTCCAGAGTATAACTTGTAAACTACTGGTTGGAATTCAAAACAATTTCATACAATTGTCAACCACAATAAGAGGAAGTGCAGTGCACAAGAACCATAACTCTATCTATTGTAATTACAGAGTTATTGCCCTTTGTTACTTTTCCTTGTCCAGAGCTTAACTTTAAAACTACTGGTTGGAATTCAAAACAATTTCATACAATGGTCAAGCACAACCTGTGTAACCCGGCCAAAAATCTGGAAAAAAAAACTAATGTAAAAATGTTTTTTTCATACTCTTCTTCTTAATCCTAATAACTTCATCATTTCTAAAGCAGTATTGCGGGTGTATTAATCACATTAAGTGATAGTTCTAGTTTATTAAGTTAGACAATAGAAAGAGTACATTCTTGCTGTTATTAGCCTTCTGTAACAGATATTTTTTTTCTTTAAAAGTTGCTGTTTTTTTTGGTGATTCCGACAGATTTTTGAGTAGAGGAAAATATCAGTTCGATATAATTTGTGAAGCGCTGGCCTTAAGTGATGGTCTCTATACCAACATTTCTGTCCTAGAATTCTCAAGTTGTGAAAACCCTGTCCTGATGATGTTATTTAAAGAACTCACATTTTTAGCTCAGCTGAGCACTATGTGCTCAAGGTGAGCTTTTGTGATCACCCGGCGTCCATCGTCGTGCATCGTCAACAATTTGCTTTTAACGACATCTTCTCTGAAACCGCTGGACAGTAAATGATTAAACTTGGCAGGGATAATCTTTGGGTGAACCTTCATAAACTTGATCCACGCAGAACTCTGGTTGTCATGGCAACGGAAAGAAAAAATATGAAAATTTTAAAAATCATCTCCTTCAAAACTACTGGCTAGGTTTCAATTTCAATTTCAGGTGAGCGATCCAGGACCTCTGTGGTCCTCTTGTTTCATGTGATGAAGCCATAAAGTTAGCTTGTGCTGTGCTAGATGGCTGGGTCAGGTGCTTAGCTAGTTTGGTGAGACTGAAAGCCAAAAAACAAAACCATCATAGATAAGTGCAAAATGAAGGATTTCAACTTCTGCAACTTTGCGACAGAGTGCCTTACACACAACTGTTTCCTGTAGCGATATTTGAGAGCGTAACCAGGAGATCGTGGGTTCGATCACCGGCCATGACATACCAAAATCGTAAAAAGTGGTACTGGTATAGCTCTCTTGCATGGCGCTCAGCATATAAGGGCAGTTTCAGGACTGGTTGGCTCGGTGTCAGGATAATGTGACTGGGTGCGGTATGCCACGTGTCATCGGCGTGATACAACAGTGTGGTAGCACTTTATCTGTCTCAAGTAGACATCGTCTCCAAATGACTGAAATGCTGTTGATGGTACGTTAAATCAAATAAACAAACTTAAACAAACTATATCTGTATCAAGTAGACATAGTCTCCAAATGACTGAAATGACGTTAAACCCAATAACAAACAATACTTTTCCCAGTCTCCCCGCAAGAACGACTACTCGTACATTACGGAAAGAAAGAATACTGTCTTTTGGACTTAAAATGCAAACAAACCTTACACAAAGTATATGTAGTTACTGCTCACTGCGTTTATTTTACCTTTAAATAACTTTTCGACCCGGTTACGCATATGATTAATTTTTACTTTATGACAGCAACGTTATCAAGGCGCAGAAATAATACTAAGGAACACCTGTTCCCGTGTTATCGAGTACTGTGGAAGGGACACAAACTTTCATCGATTTCATGAGGATTTTATCCACGAATATTAATCCCCACGAAAATTTTCTCTTATATAGACCTCTTGTTTACCCATGAAATTTCCTTTAAGTAAACGAAATCTAATGTCAACGAAAATTAATGTGTTTTTTTTTACAGTACATGCATGAGATTAGGCTTAGACTCAAATATCTACAAAGAGTCTAGGCCAGAGTATGATATTAGAGCGGTCTTCTCGAGCAAAAACAAAATCTCAATAAAAATCCATCGTCGGAAAACCCACGATCGCTCAATACGCTTTGCTTCTTAATCTTCATATACAGAAGCGATAACGAAATATATACCGTGAGTTTTCGACGATTTAAAAATCATGCTAATTAAAAGCTTTAAGTTTGAGTAACACTGAGTGTTCACAAACACTCTCAAGTATGATTGTGCACAAAATTTGAATACGCTGAGAATGTGCTTAAAAGACGTTGGGAACACGGCTCATTCATCCAACTAAGCTGAGCATGATAATCATACTTAGTCTGAGTGTAAGTGCGATTTTCAGATTTTCAATATTTTCGAGAAACTGGGGCCAGATTCGAATGATGACGGTTCCAAAACTGGTAGGGACAACCCATTAGTACTGCCCGGTAAAATCGAAAAAATGATTGATGGTTGAAATAAATGGGTTTCCTATCGACTTTAAATATTAGTCATGTCTAGATCAACATTGTCAAACCTTTGATATAAAGTCTCAAGTCTCCGCTCTCTCTCTCTCTCTTTGTATGTGTTTTCGATATAACTTCCTTCAAACAACGAATTGTATTTGATAAGGTCAACACTTTAAGTAGATCTGCATTTTGTAAAACTTCCTTGCAGTTAATAATTTATTGTACAATCAAATGACGAGAGTCATCTGAGTCATAAAGACATCATTCTTATTCGCACGTCATTCACAACAAACTAACTCGAAACTGTCCGAGGTGATCCAAACGGAAATCGCTGAAGTCTTCGTGGACTTATATTTATATCCTTTTATAATATATACTGTTAAAGACAGGATTACATTTTATTAACAAACGGAAATCGTATACAATATCGAATTTTATTGTTTTCAAGTTATTTTTTTGCATTTCTTATTTCATTTGATACGTTGCCAAACGATATGACCAAGATATCTGCGTCTTAACCCTTTCCCTCATATAGACTCATTTAACCCTTTCCCTCATATAGACTCATTTAACCCTTTCCCTCATATAGACTCATTTTGACGCACTCAATAGGTACCACATAAAGCCTGATCTGCAGAAAACCACAGTTAAACCTTAATAAATTTAATTATAAAGTCCTCATTTCCAGACCACTGAGGAGCAGCGAACAGCATAAAACCTGATCAGCATGCGAGTTACTCGCAGGCTGATCTGGTTTTATGCTGTTCGCATAGGTCTTTTCATGGTTTCCTCTATGAGGGAAAGGGTTAAATAAGAACCAAGTATATTCCATTGCATTCTAAATGCAGTTTCAATTGATCCCTTGCATCTGCATAAAAATAGATTAGTGTGGTTCCAGGAACGGATGGCCCGATGTCGGCTAGTGACTATGTTATGCTATCTACAGCGAGATATACCAGTTCTACGTTAAGAAAGTTACCCCACCATAAAAGTTAGCTCGGATATTTTTTTTTTCCATTCCGCAAAGCTATAAAAAAAAACCTCTTCCATCCGTTTACCCAACTGTAACCTAATTAATCCCAACCTTAAAACCCTTTCCCAAGGGTGCGTGCACATTGCGCACCTCGGAGTAACTTTTGTAATGTTACGCCGGACAGTATATCTGTCCTCCCCGGATTCAGACGCTGCACGTGCTATGACCTCCAAGCACATTAAATCATTACGCATCTATACAAAATGATTCAGAGTATTCGCTCACATTAAAGATCATATTCTGTAAACATTTTTATTATGTATACATTTGAAAAAAAAAATGATGTGCAAGAAAATTAATCATTGGAAAGAAACATTCGTATCTAGAGCACCAGCTTATGGGCTGGTAACCGGTCAAGCCTAAGCAGGTGTCATCAGTCCATACCACACACAAGTGAAGGGTATTGATAATCTGTCTCAAAAAGAAATACATATACTAATACCCAATAACTGAAATACTGTCGATGGGACGTAATATCTAACACAATCGTTCAATCTTATTCTCGCAACTGCCATGTTATTGTTACTACCGCCCTACCGGTCACAGTGCATATGGTCATTGTAGCGAGAAATTTGGCCACCCGGAGATACCCCACGTGTCTGGACCATCATGCTTCCGGACCATAGTTTCACGAGCATTTACTTAGCTAAGTACATATAAGTTCTACCTCAATGATTCGAAACATAAAAAAGAAGCAGCGCGCTCCTCTTGTGTATAAGGATAAGGCTATACTCGCTGTGAAATAAACTTATAATCATCATGCATGTATGTATTTCCACGTATAAAGAAAAGTATGACTAGTTTAAATGGATAGACGAGAAGACCATGGACGATTCCTTCCCAAACTGAACTCGAACTCACAACCCCCGGGTCCGCCATTCTGTGCAAAACCTCTACTGGAAAATGATGCGACGCGAATAAAAGCAGAGCTGTGGGCGATACTATATTCATGCACCATTTCGTAAACAACGTCTCTTTATATTCAAGATACGGAACATATATATCGTAGCGGAACATATATTTTGAGCAATAAATAGAAGGGGGAAAAAGATATTTAGTACTGAGATTTTCCTAGAACAGATTGGGGATGAAATAAACTCAGTGCTCAGAAAGTCGAGAGTATTTCCCCCTGATTCTGTCTGTTTCACCGCACCGGAACGGAACTATTCCTCGAATTATGCATAATTACTGGAAACTGTTTTTAAGCAATATATCTTAAAACATAATTCATGGATTACATTTTATGCTTACCGATGAAATACTGTGTTCTGTCAGTGAGAATAAATCCATATCCCACAGTGTGAGTGATGTAAATCTGCCTGAACTACTTTTTTTTTTTTTACTTATTAAGGGTATGTATGTGGCAGTAAAATTAGCAATTAGCATAAAATAAAATGAAATTTTGTTTTTAGTGAATATGAAAATATGTCTTATCTCGATGTAATTCATGCTTTTTTTTTTACATTTCATTAAAACTAAAATCGTATCACTGTTCGATGAGATACATACCGTATCGACTCAAAAAATAAAATAAATAAAAAAGCTCCTCTCTATACGAGTATATACAGGTTTCGTTAAATATTATAAACTGGTATTTCAAAGGTTTTCCTTTTTTTGTAGGAAAATGGCGGAGTGGAACAAAACAACACCTTGAAATTGTCGCTCTGAAGCTACCGGATTAAGCTAGGACATCAAAAACAGAAAGTCAGGAGTCCCCCTTTCATGTTCTTATATAATTACGTTCAAGTTGGATGCATGTTTAAAAGGAGTACACTTGAGTTTAAAAACATGTTTACATTTTCAAACTCTGGATATGATCACAAGCAGGACTAAGTCATTAATTGCGAAATTAGGATAAATTTCCATCCTGTTTTCAGAAAGCAGAACATAAAACGTTCAAAAACAGCCCATATTTTGTCCGACATTTACGTTTGATGTAAGGACCGACTTGACTCTGGTCAGATTGTCTCATTTATTGCTTTACTTATACCGCGGATTTCTCCAAGTCCATCAGTGGAATACCATGAGATATGGAGAATTATTGCCCAATTAGCTGTTTATCGTACAAATGACATCAAAGTTTGCAGGAAACTTCTCAAGTGTTAAGTGACTAATCGTACGGCCTGAATTGCCCGTTATAAGTAAGAGGAGTCGTATTTCTCCGGGTACTTAATAGTGTGTGCAATTTCCCCATGACCGCTGTGGCCAAGGGAGAAAAACTTCGGCCCTTCATTAATACTTAGGTGTCAGTGAGTCAACCGATAAGCAGAACCTGAAACTTAAACCGCAGACCTATTTAAGGAATATATACAGGAGTATGGACCCTTAGTTATGTTTTGACATTCAACGAGTGACTAGAACACTGCGATAATGTTTTTATGAGTGATTAAAATATAAAGGATCGGACTGTTTTAAAGTGAATTTGGTAAGGGAATACTATCTATCTATCTATCTATCTATCTATCTATCTATCTATCTATCCGTACGTCTGTCTGCCCCCCCCCCCCTTCATTTCTATTGTTTTTAATAATTTCGAGCATTAAATCAATTATTCCTTATAAAACTGTATTGGTTGTAAATGCCTATTTCTGTGGTAAATTCCGTCGAATATGTTATAGTTGTTTAGTTAATATACACTTTACCTTGATTTTAATCAGATATTAAGTAGTTAACCTATTTAAAAACGTATTTGTACTCTCGCAAAATGTATGCTTTAAAGTTTTACATGTCAGACATACGAAAATACATGCATAAGAATAAAGTCTTTTCTTTATTATTTCACTTCTATTTATTGTATTTTATTCCTTTTTTTTTTCAAACAACGTAAGTTGAATCTTTTGAACTTTTTCTCACCCCTCTCATTTCATTCGGACATTTTCAATCTTGTATTTTGTGTTGTCAATAACAATACCACTCGAATTAATAATTCACGTGTTCAACCTCGATTAAACCCGGAACATACGTCATCTACGGTTTGGTTGACTGTAGTCGTGATGCTTTTCATCTACAGTTAGTGATCTTACATTGTTTACTCGTCTTTTTCAGTGAAGCGAAACTGCGTGCAATGTGAAAATTAAGCTTTTTTTTTTAATTTGTTAAACTCCAGAGCCGAAAAAAAGTTTGACTAAATGATGAATATTTGAGTGTGTTTTGATGAATAAAAGGAATATTATTAGATCCCAATCACGTTTTAGTGCAATACGCGCTGCTCTTTTACATTTATGATTCTTTACGGGGTTTTCGCGTCTACTGCATTTAAAAAAGGTTTAGTATATTAAACGATTTAATAAGAAAAATAACAAGTTGAAATATGAATCATACATAAAATATTTGCTAAAATGAAGTATAAATAGGTTAAGTTAGAAAATTTTCTATCAAAACTCATATTTTGATGTTCAGACACATCATATTAGTATGTAAACTGCATTTTATAGCTCCAACAGAACAAATATTATTTTGTATATACTGATATTCATAACAGTATGATTTTACTAAAGTCCATATTTTACATGCTGTTAATATACACTCAGAATGCTCTTGTTAATTTTTTAAATATTTCAATATTTAGCAAATATATCAGTTGCAATATTCGCATACTTTATTTCATGTGTATATGTCATCTATCTGGCCCAAAATCTACCTCGTGGCATGGAGAGATTTTCAGTGTGTGTGTGTGTGTGTGTGTTTTCAAGTTCGGTACCAAATACATAGGCTTTCAGGAAAATATGTCGATAAAATATCACAGAAAACAAAGTGCACACTGTATCTTGAAACTGAGTGTATTGTGATGCTAAAAATATCGAGGCGGATAAAGTTCTGCCTTACTACGATATCATGCCGTAAACAAGTGTTCTGATACCACACTCTGCCACATTATCTTGACACCGAGCCAACCAGTCTTGAAACTTCCTCATATTCTGAACGCCAAGCAAAGGAGGGACATCAATATAATTTTATGGCTTAAGTTTGTCACGGCCTGGAATCGAACCCACCACCACCGCGGTGCGGGTGGCTTTAACCACTCCGCTACCGGAACCGGTGTACTTGGATGAAGCAAACTTAGTAAGAAGCCAATATTTTCTGAATAGTATGTGGTAGTTACCGAAACTGCGCCTTGCCTATGTGTCCCGAGTCTAATTCCCAATCATGTACTTCAGAGGTTACCATGTTTACCTACCCTAACTCACACGCTTTCTACAGTCGAGCTATCGTGAGCTGTATGAAAACTAATGTGTATCTAGAGCTCACTGAATTTGTCACCGCTTCTTAACGACTTCGACGAACAGTGTATATGTCTGTAAATTAAATCAAGCTGTCGAGGATCCATTTCCGTCCATCAGGATTGCTTATTTCCTGTTTTCTCAATTCCAAATAGAAATAACCACATAAAAAGATCTCTTTTGGGGCAAAAATATAAACAACTGGCTCATTAGGATTCAATTTAACTATAAATGAGCAAGTATCTGCATCTACTGGTTGAGAACTTGAATAAAGCAAGATCTTCAAAACGGAAGATATCTGATTCAAATTCCAGCCGCTGACTTAATACTTCGGAAACAGAATGTCGTATATGTTTATAGGGCGGGATCGAAGTGTAGATACCTCTTATCGCAACATTTTACATGTCAATTTAATACGTACCAAACGAATCACATCCATTACTGTCACACTGCAATGTATTCGGTGACATGTGATACCATACCATGCCCAATGGTATAACTCCTTGGCATGCAGACCATCTGTCAAAAAAGTTTGCACGCTATTAAAGGGAACTGAACCTCTTTGTATGACCTCGAAACTCAACTGTCACCATCAAGGTGGTATAGATCTTTTTAATGATACTGTAGAATCATCAATGTTCGTGGGGGACTAATTTTCGTTGATTCATAGCGGGCTCTATCCACGAATATTCATCCTCACGAAAACTGTTTATTTAATAAACCCCACGTTTTCTAGAACATGATTTTACGAATATATGTACCAACGAAATTGATTTCATTACAGCTTCCATTAATGTCAATGAAAATTTATGATTTTACAGTACGTAAAAGTATCGTTTTCATTTAATTGTAACCAAAGTTACATGCAATTTTCTTCAAGCGTCTTTTCGTGTGAGTGATATTCAAACACTACCTGCTTGAAATTCTACGAGGAATGGGCTAGAATCCTTATCTTGAAGTCGGCATACTTCATTATATTTTTCTCAAGTAATTTTCAGAAGTGCATATCTAAATGACAAACCGAAACCACATTAAACCTAAAGAATGTAGGTTATTAATTAGGCATGCAAACGATGCAAGATCACGTGACCGCGATACCATCTACCAATAAGAGGTTTCCCATGCTGCCGCAATGGCCACGTGACTAGATGCCTGTAAGCGTTGTGGAAACGGTTTCTTAATGAAAATATCAGATTGCTATCAATAATTTCTGTAAGAAAGTGTCGCTGGTTCTTGACTTGAGAAATGCCTATATGTATTAAAAATCCTAGTCAAAAGTAGGGGAAATTTGTGTTTGCACGAAATTGTGTGTGGTATAATTACATATAGATTTTTTTAATATAAAATTTCTATCAAAAACGTACATTTCTGACCAGTAAAATACATGAACTGGACATATGTACATCTTTCATCTGAAAAAGAGGTGCATTGAAAAAAGGAAGAAAAAAAACTGATTCACTGTTCCCGAAGATCTCAAAAGTTACGTCGTGACGTTAGCCGCCAATGATATCTTCTCGGCAATCTCCGGCCAAATCCGGGAGATTTCGGTGTTCCCATAGGTCGTGTAATACTACATTATAAGCGACTATAGGATAAAAAGTTCGCGTAACAGCACTCTTTCTTTTGTTTTCAACTGTGTTCATTTTTTTTTCTATTTTATTGTTAATCTCTATTTCATAGCTACATCTTAGTTATAGATGCATTATCTAAACATGCATCCCGATGTATGCAGGGCAGAACCAAGACATTTCATTTCATCTTAAATTTTAAAATATATTATCATGATAAACATCTTTTATCACCATTGTTAAAAGTCCATGTAATTATAATAAGGGAAAAATACAGCAAAAATATTTTATATGACATCTTGGCCGCTTTAAAATTTATAAATATCTATTTTACAAAAATACATCCCATGAAACTTTTATCGTGTGTTCGCTTTCAATCATTGCTGTGGGATGGAACTGTAAAACCAGGTGGTCGAGCAGGCAAACAAGTTTCTTTCATGTACAATGTAGGGCCGATCTGGGATCGAACACAAGTTGCATTGGTGACAAGCCTGTATATTAACCACTGCTGTATCAGGACAACCTTTGGTCGCTTTATAAGATTAAACTCACTTGAAGAAATTGAAACAACAACACAAGTGTATTCATGTCAAACAAGTGGAAGGTCCCATAAGCGCCCATTAAGTGTAATCAAGTATAGTTTCCTGCCGGTTTTTACTCAGTGCTGGTGCATCTCGTTGGGTTTGCATGTTAGCTAGTGTCGTCTGCTTGTTTTTACCAATTGCTTTTCTGTATTTGCAGATTACGTGCTGTTTTTGAGACACACTGAATTCAACACTGGAAGCTGGCGGATATTTGTTTACATAATTATTTTTTTGGATATGTGGCCGACCTTATTCCAAGAAACATTTACGTGAATTAATGCTTATACAACATGGAAGGGCTTAACTACGAACCCTCGGAGCTAGCAAGTGACCGCCCGAACTTAACATTCGAGGATGGCTCGTTTTCGATTCCAGAGCTCTTGGAGTCGCACTTGCTACCAGTAGTTGTACAATATGACAGCGAGAGCCAGCCACTGCCTTTTAGTGACTTGAACTTTGACATCTCACAACCACTGCTGTTGTACAAGAAACGAAACATTCAGGTACGTGTCATTTTGTTCAGTTGTTTTCTTCGTAAACTCATTTCTCATTTGCAGGCCCAGTGTTCTTGAAAATACTTAAGTTTTATCTCAGACTCATATTTAAATGTTATACTGAAATATGTACTAAAAATAATAGGTATAGTATAGTCAGTTTTATTTTCGGGAACACGAGGCTAGTACAATAAGAAACAGAAAACCGGATACAGCAAGCATATATAATGGTTGACAAGGACTGATATTTAAAATGTAATCCAATCTCATTTTGGAATCAGTATTGCACCATCACCTATGTAATCAGAGAGATACAACCATGCTGGCTGATTAGGGTTTAAACTGGTTTACAGCGCATGCGTGTAGGAAGCATGGTTTATGTGTTGTGATTTTTTGAGCATGACGACAGTTTTAAAGCTAACAACTGACCTTATATTTTTTTTATGGAATTCGGATGTATGTATGTATGTATGTATGTATGTATGTGTAATTCAAATAGTTAATTAATTTATGTATGTTTTTAATTTATTATTTATTTTATTTATTTTAATGTTCTTTTCTGTCGTTTTTCTTTCTTTTTTTTTGGGGGGGGGGGGGGGGACTACAAAGTACAATAATGTAAACATTCATATGTACAAACAAAAGCCAAAAGACCACACGTCGACCCTGAAATAATGTGTTTATGTATGCGGTTTTAATATTCTAAACATGTCGTGGGTATCAGTCTGTCTATATATCAATGTACTTTTCGAACTAATAAAAAAAAAACGACAATCAAGGTCCAAATTAGAGTAAATAAGGAAGTGCAGAAACATAAGAAAGGTGCACTATAAGTCACAAATACTTGTGGCCCTGGTCATGACAACAAGTCCATTCAGTATGTGGGTACTTTTCGCGCCTTCCTAACGCATATCTCGGACATATCCTACGCACGTGGGAGGAAGGGAACACCTCACATTTATTTGGTCAGAACTTAACATTACAATAATTTTACTGGCTTGGTTAACTCTACATTGTATATTGTAGATCAATAATTTGCATTGCTTACATATTCATAAAACTCGTGTAACGTTTGTTATCTCGTATTCATTGTCTTTTTATTTACGTATTACATATTTAAACTTATAGTATGATTAGTAACAGAAGATCGTTTTATTTGTGAACGGAAAACGTTTCACTTGAATATGAATGTGACTTAAACAACTACACGAAAGCGATGATGATGATGATGATGATGATGATGCAGGTGATGATGATGGCGATGATGATCATATAGATAATGATGGCGATGATGATGATGATGATGACAATCTACAAAGTAAAGTTGGCTGTAAATGAATATATTTCATAGTTAAAAATATTGTGCATCTATAGTCATTCAATGTGCTTTTCATTTATAATGTATATTCAGTCATGTAGAAGTTCAGTATCAATCATCTATGATTATATTTAAGAACGTGCACGAAAATATTGCATTTACTTTTATGCAAACTATTCTGCATATAAACCGAGGCCGTTCTAGATATTTTCAGATGTGCACACAGTAAATAAAATGTCAGACTTGGCGAGGAAAGTTGGCCTAAAATGACCATAAATATCAAAGCAACGGGAGAGTTTATAAAGCGATTTATGCCACATATAGAAAATGTCATGACTTCCCAGTGTTCACATTTTAAGCCGAGCGAGTGTCAATTTCCCCCATTATGCCCGACCCTCCGGGATTTATCTCGAAATAAACGGCGTGATTGTCTTTACTTATCTTTCGGAAAATCACCGGACATATTTAGAAAGTAAAATTTTCCCATTCACTTTACGGCCCACGAACAGTGAATCTTACAAAGAGATAAGAAATCCCTGCGGTTTAATTACCACAAGTGCTTAAAATAGCGCGGGTTTTTAAGGGTGTACGTCTGTGTGCGTCGGATATTATGTGAGATGGCGCATAAATTCATTTAATATGTCTTTATTTTAAAGTAGGTAAACAGGTTAAATATAATTTAGAAAATATATTTATAATTATATTAAATTCATATTGCAGATTTATATAAGTTCATGGCTTAAATTCACATTTAAAATGAATTTAGGCAGTAGCTTAATTAACCCTTTATGACAAAAAAAAAAAAAAAAAAAAAAATGCTCCATGGTACGATGGTAGCGTTAACTGCTGAACACAGTTTAATTTGTAGAAAATATTCTACAAACATTAAACCAATTTCTTATTCTCTAAAACCAATTACCAAAACATTTATTTGATTTTGGGATCAT
>CM037780.1:72981992-72995520 GCA_021229015.1 Solen grandis | reverse complement strand
GGAGAATGCTACTCTTATTGACCTATTAAACCTTCTTTTCCCTTTTTGAAATTTTCCTCGGGGGTAAAGCTCAGTCGATCACAACCACAGTTCCACAAACCCAAAGGGCATTGCATTCTTTTCCCCTACCCCCCCCAGCCCCCTGGCAAAATGTATAAACATTTAAAATTCCTGTTAAACCACCTAAGCCCAGAGACTGAGACAAAGGGTTTTTTGGGGAGTCAGCATTTAAATTAGATGACCTTTTAATTTAAAAGTATAGATCTTTTTTTGGGCCCTAATTTCCCCTTTTTTATATCTTACTCACACTCTGCTCAGATAGACAATTAAACTAACCAAACTTAAACACCCAAAAAATTATAAATAAATATTTAAAGGTAAATACAGAAATCTTGTTTAAATTCTCATATAAATGGATAAAATATGGTAACGCACTTTTCATCAATGCTCCAGGTTTTTATCCCCGGGGGACTAGTGAAGGGGGCGTGGTCCCGTCAAGACACGATTTTTCCCAAGTGCTCCGGGTTTCCCCTTTCCCCAAAAATGACCACATATGCCATCATCCCAGCCATCGAGAATGATTTTTTTAAGTTTTAAGAATTGTTTATTAAACAATGTAAATAAATTAAAACAATGTAAATAAAAAGTTATAAAATTTAAAACCCTTTGACAAGGGGGGTTCACTTAAGAGACTTGGTTGGACATGTTTTTTTTTCCAAATTCTAACAGTAACAGATTCCTATTGGTTCCTGTTTTAAAGGGAGTTGCCCTTTTTCCGGCATTTTATTTAAACTTTTCCTTTTCATAGTATTTACATAAGAATTTTCTACCCCCCCAATACATTCTACCCAGTAAGTGATCTTCACATTTGTGGCCAAAAAGCAGTGATTATACGTGATCGGCGACCCCTGATGATCTTCTGTGCATTCTGTACGGGGTTTTGCATTTTCTGACCTTCCCCCAGAAGTTCAAAAGGAAAGCTCCATCAAGGTCACTTCCAGCCCCTTTTTTGGCAGCCCCTTAGGAATTAAGGTAATATTTTTTTTGAAATTAAAATTTCAAACTTAAAAAAATTAAAAACTTTGTTATCAACATTAAGGCATTTACCATAAAAATTGACTGAAATGATTCCATAATTATTATTGGTTCAAAGAAAGTGCACAATTAAGCATAAAAAAAAATCTATAGAATTGTTGTTCAGTTAAATAACCTAAATTTCCCAAATATTTAACACATATGTGCTTGTGGTGAATAAGCTCACACGAATAATAACATGCTGAGCAAGAACCTAACAGTTTCTTAAATACACCAAAGATTTATTGATATCTGATTTAAACTAGAGCAAATCACTGAGGGTGATAATATGCCCATAAAACCTGCTTGTTTTTTTACAAAACCCCAAATTTCGTTTGCAAATTGAATAGAGAAATACCCTAAATTCCGCATGTACCTAATTTTAAAGGTGAATTGCTAAGAAAGAACACAAAGAAGAAGAGAGAGAGAGACCTACTCTTTGGAGATGTTTGGTGGGTGGCAGCTGAAGATGGTCCCAGCCAAGATCCACTTTTGAGTCCGCAGCAGTGGGACCCAGCAGGCACTGGTTTGCCTGCGACACCTCGTCAATTACAACAACATCAAAATGGCTCTCTTCCAACAACCGCAAAGGCCCACTGTCTGTTGCACTAGTAAGCGTAACCAAGACAACCTCTGCTCGCTGCAGGATCTCCCTGGTGGCGGCATCCTCTCGTTGACGTAATTCTTTCCGCAGATGTTTCATGTCTTCTCGTAACTTCTGCTTCTCACCTTTGTGGTTTGTTTTCTTCATACTAACCTATAAGAGGAATTGTCACCAAAACCCTTCTTGAAATAAAACCATTTCATAAGTATAAATACAGTTTATATGAATATCAAAGAAATAATGTTAATCTAAATATTATCTTAAAGTTTTCCCCTTTGGGTCCCCACCCCCCTTTTTTTACATTGTGGTTAAAAGACTCCCTAAAATATGATAAAGATACAAATTTTGAAATATTGGGTCAATTTAATAGACACATGAGGATTAAAATAGCAAATTGTGATTTTCCTGGAAACCCTGACATAAATATAAGCAATTTCATACACAAAATGTATATGCAGTACATCCATCTAAACAAATAAAGTTCCATATCTTGAATTAATTAAGTGAACTAAAATAGATTTTGGACCAATTTAAATTTAAGCCCAGAAGCAAATACTGGCTTGAAGACTTGTTATAACATTGTCCATTTTTTTTTTATGGACAAAAAAAAAAGATCAGATTGTGTCAGAAAACAAAAATCCATTAACACATATAAATGTATTAAAATACCTTGACAAAACAGAGAAAAGAAAAAGATCAGACAGCTCCTGGAAAAGGGTCCCCATCTGTTTGCAAATACAATATTTTAGCTAGATTTTACACAGTTTACAAGGCAGAAAAAAAAAATCCTGTTTCATAAAATACAATTAGAGTTCATTAAATTCCTCCCTACCTACCTATCATTAATTTGTACGTGAATATTCAAGAGTAAAGGATGAAACAGTTACTATGAGACTCCCCAGTGTTTTGTCCATATCTCGCCTGACATCCTCCAAAATTTTGGTTTCATCACTGCGGGACAGGATGGCGTCCAATGAGTATTTCTGTATTGTGAGAGAACACGGGCTGGATGACCAATCCTGCCACCTTCAGTTTGCTCCGGTCAGTCTCCTACCAGGTGTCTACTGCTATGTTGGACGGACACAGGCAAAATCTGAATAGAAAAATACAAATTGTTCAAATATCATAGGAACTATGTGCAATTTCAAATACAGCTAGAAATGTACTATAACTCATTAATTTTTGTTGATGTTAAATTTCGTTGATAAGGTACCTCTCGTGGAATTTCTTGGATACATTTTTTTGTGGATCTGTTTAAGAGACCAGGTTTTGTGGGGATTAATATTCGTGGATAAAACCTTCAAAGAAATCAAAGAAAATTAGTGTCCCATGAAAATCAATGATTTCACAATATTCTTTGTACATGGGATGCCACCACTTTGTTTTAACTCTGATATGACCAAATGAACTTCAAAACAAACCACCAAGTATCCAATTTCTCATGCTGGTGAACATTCCAGCATTTTTTTTCATGACTCTGTGCAACACAAGATTTTGTGATGGACTAGCGGATGGACAGAGACGGACAATGGCAAATCTGCAAGTGATGCAAATGTATCCTATACTATTTTTCAATGCTTATTTACCTTTCCCTCCCTTTCTCTCTCACTCATATACACAGTTTCTATTATTTTCTTACATTTCAATGATACACTTTCACTTAATAAGTCTATTTTAAATCACTTCATTACATCTGTTTTTTCTCACTATGCCTGTTTTAATCCCTAAAATTCCAGTTTTCCCAAATGATTTCATATCTTACTCCTTTTTTCTCCTCATATCAATTCTTTCCAAACACTCAGCCCTATATCTCCACTCAATTCTTTCCAAACACTCAGCCCTATATCTCCTTTCCTCTCTCTATCCTCTTGTCAATGCAGTACCTTCTGTCCCTGTTTTACAGACTGCAGAATGATCTCTATCACAGTGGTTGTTTTGCCGGTTCCGGGAGGGCCGTGGACCACTGCCACTTCCTTCTGACTGAGGGCAAACTCCACAGCCTTTTGCTGGGAGTCATCAAGGCTTGTGTTGAGGAACTGAAAATCTGAAGAAAAAAAAAACCATGACCGTCATTACATTTTAAAAGTTTTAAAACCCCCGTACACATTTTTTATTTTAAAAAAAAAAATCATTTCTTCTCCCTTTTTTTTTTGGAGTGGGTGCCTGAATGGAAAAGGAGTGAGTAAAGTAGGCAGAGCTCCATCTATTCAATGACAGAATACCGAGATTCATTCTTTGCAGAAAGGAACAAATTTTAAAAGAATCTTGCAAACAATATGGTTCATGGCATAATCTTTTGGTACAGAGATTACAGCGCCATCTCCAATATTTGCTGACTTAGACTTAAACACCCTGCTTTAATATGACTAGATCATAAATATTTTAAATCCACATAACCCTCATAACAACACCTTTGTAATAGTTAAAAGGGGTATATCACAGGCCTAGGCTAAATGAGGTGGCATACAAATCCGCTGGCCTATTTTAGGTGTAATCTCCCCTTCAAGAAAAAATCCCAAGCACCCATGTAGGTAAGAATCAGGACATATAGATATTGTTTTAAATCTACTGTTTTTTTTTTTTCTAATGATTTATAAAATTTCTTATGAATGAAATATTCAAAAAGTGCTACATTCAAATGGGGGGTGGGGGGGGTAGACCTTGGGGTCAAGGTCATTTGAAGGTCAGGTCACCTGGCAGATTTGAGCTAATCAAGGTGCATGCACCTGTGAAGTTTGGAGGCTGTAGGTGGAAGGACCTCTGTGTTATGCAAAGGTTAAAGTTTGGTGACAAACAGACAAACCAAAAACAATATGCCCCCCCGATCTCTTGATGTGGAAGCATACATGTAAAAAAGTAATTAAAAGAATTAAACGAATTATAGTCATTCTGACTGATTCATTATTTGAACATCATAAATTTTAATAGTGATTATTATATATGATGCCCCATAAAAAGTATATTAACCATTCTAAGATGTTTCATGTAAATTTGGTAGTTTTCCCAGCACAGTGAACTGTTGATAGGCATTATTTTGAACTGTTACATACATGCATAGTACAAGCTGAACAGTTGACAATTTTAAAGATTTTTTCCTTTTCTTTTGGAATTCAAGTTGATATTTCTTTTGTGCAATCTCCCCGGAAATTTATAAAATGACTGATCAGGTAATAAAACAGTTATTTCAGTAATTACAACAATGAAAACTGTGTTCCTCGTGTCAGGGATGACATTCTGAATTGTCGCCCTCTGCCTTTAGTCTCACAATGTCATCCCCGGCCAAATTTCATTTATTGCATAAAGTAACTGTATACTGTACTCTAAGGGAGGTAACTGCTGCACAGAGTTTGTGGTGCAGTATGTTGTAGACTGTGAAATGTTGCATTTGAGTTGTTAGAGGTCAGTGATAGTGCGATTTACCTCGTAATTGTAGTGGGGGAGATAATTCCTGCTCTCCAAACAAAACACTTCTCAGTTGGTCACATGACTTGTGGGAGGTTCTGTTCAGCTCTGTTAACACTCTGCAGAAGAATTTAAAAAATTTGAACATACAGCAAAACATTGTGTCATTCAATATTGTGCTATGTTGTATATGTGTTGTCTTTTAACATGTATTATGAGTTGAAAATGTAAAGTACAACAACAAAACATAATATAATCTTGAGCAATACTATATTATACAAAGGAATAATTGTGCAATAACTCATTAAAAATTTGATAAATACCCAATTTATTATCAAAATGATGGATAGCAAACTCATTTCAAAAATTGGAGGACTCTATTAATTCTGTAAACTTAGTGTAACATGACTTACTTTCTGGCAGATACTAAAGTACAAGTACTACTACTGCTTACTGTAAATATGACCAACTCATATTTAAGGTATTTCAAACTTTTTTAAATTGAGTGACTCTCTGATTTCTGAAAACCAGACATTATAGCTGCTCACTGTGTCATACATGTACTTAAGGCACTTTATTATTGCTTTTTATCAATTAAATTAAAAATGACAGGGTAACAATTGCTGAATTAGTCTTTACAGATACTCGATTAGTATTGAAAGTACACAGTACAAAGTCATGAAAATGGTAAAATTCATTTGGCAAATAAATCTCATCTGTTCCTTTAGTACTGTTGTACTAAATCTGGACTACATTAATAGCTATGCAGAGGGGAAAACATTATGATTAGTGATATAATTATTAAATACAAACAATAAGAAATAAATAACCTTTTCAAGCGTTTGTAAGTGACATCATTTGCAAGCTTGGTCAGCTTATAGTAGTCACTGGCCCCATCATCAAGGGAAAAAAGGTCTTGGGCATCGTCAAATGCCACACTGACTGCTGACTGTGTAACCTTGGTAACCACACCCGACCCCAGGGTCTCTGACTGACTGTCACTACTGGAGTGGTTGAGTCCAACAATATCTCCTGTGACAAAGAATGTATCTATAATGAAGCAGTGTTTTCGTGAAAAGAACAGGGCAGATTTTATTACACATACACTTTACAGTTTTTGTGTTACATACAGTTAAACCTGGTTTAGGCAGCCAATCAAGGGATGTGGCCATGTTAGCTTTTTAAGGCAGGTGACCATCTAAATGAGGGTCCATCAACAAAAATATAGATCACAATTATACAATCCAGTGAACAAATTTAAATACATTTTAAAACAATAAATGAATGACTTGACTTGACTATTTGAGTTTACCGTCGCTTCGACAGTATTTCAGTCATATAGCGACGTCCAGCTAATTACAGGTGGAGGAAGACCCCAAATGCACGGAGGCATCTGGGTAGAACCACCGACCTACCGCAAGCCAGCTGGAAAGCTTCCTCACGTGAAAATCCGAATGACCCTGCTGGATTCGAACCCACGCTTAAAGGGCTGATGAGTTTTAAAGTCAGCGACTAATAAATGAATGTCTAACACATAGTATTCATCTATCATATAAAGGATGAACTGAAATAGTAAATAATGTAATTTGTCAATATTAACATAACATAAAAAATACCAGAATGCATTTATATTGTTATTATCTAAAAAGAAAATATTAACCAAAAGAAGTGAGAATTTGCCATTTACGTCCCATGCATGACGGTTATACAAGGAAATTTCCTCCTTTATCAGATATCACTGAGATTTTAACAAAAAAAAAAAAGAAAAAAAAAGATATAGCAAATCTCTCAAATTCTTGTCCCTGAAGCAGTGTTGTGATATTTAAGGGACACTGCCCATATGATTCTTTCTGAAATGACACATTTTACCATCACGTTAATTGGTAATTTATAATCACCATAGATTATAGCCGATGAATAAATTTGTTTAATTATAACTTCAATATCTAGTTGTATGCTCTGTACTGTTATTATAAAGAGTGTATTCATAGTAATTAGGCCAAAGCCCAAAATACAAAGTATATGGTCATATTATAACATATTACGGAAAAAGAATGTTGTGTCATACACCTTCTACTGACTAAATAATGTTCATCATCATTCTATCCATTTAGACTATTATAAATGTATCAAATTATAAAATATAAAATCATATTCCTCCAGATAGTATATACATAATCCATTTGATATCTGTAGAGAGATGAATGGTATGTTACCTGATGAAATGCTGTGTGAGGGAAGGGAATCATGATGCGTTTCAAAGACTAGAACATTGCGTCCAAACAGTCCGGTCCTTTTGCTTGAGATATGCAGTTTCAGAAGACACACCCCACGTCTCTGGAGTTCCTTTGCTGGTAACTTGTCTGTTAATAACCTGCAAATTATGATAAACTTTTATACGTTGTTTATAAAAGTTAGAAGTTAATTTCATCAATCATAAATCGTATTTGTCCTAATGTGACATTACTAGCATGTATGAACACCTACTTTTTCTCCTCCTCCTTCTTAAAAAAATGTTTGAAGTTCACATTAGTGACTATACTTACTGAATATTTGATGTACATATGACTAAAAACAAATGAAACACACTATCATAGATGTTGTTCCTTAATAACAGATTTTTCTTCTTCTTCTTTTCAACCACAGGACATCCAGTATGGTCATTGTTATTTTTCTCCCCCCCCCCCACCCCTGACTAATTCTGAGGTTAAGTTCAGTCATATTTAATAACATTTTTCCAACATTTTTCCTCTCACTTTTTGACATTCAATTTACATTTTTTTTTTAAGTTCCTTCAAAAGTGGTTTATTAATGTCACAAATTAAAAATCTGCATTTAGATAAAACAATTTATATATATATACATGTATCTAGGTACACTCCACTTGTTGTGTTAAACCAGATACTGGATACTTGTAATGACTGAAGATATAGGCAGAGTATAACTGCCATGCATATAAGTTTTTGTATGATATGGTTACTTGCTGTTCCTTATTAAGTTGAGCAACATCAAGTAGAGTTGCTCCTTGGAAAGGTGGCAGAGGTTTTGACAGGCCTGCCCCTAATTCTATGATGCAGTGTTCAAAATAAATCTGAAATCCAACTTGCCCATAGGGCATGGTGATTTCAACTTGCCCCATTTATTTCAACTTGCCCTACTTTATGTATGTGGAGAAAGCAAACTCATGAAATCAACATAAAAACATATTGAAATGTGGTTAAATTTATTTAAGAAATTAACTTTATCAATTTCATGTCATGTTGTTATTACTGAAATTAAACACTCATGTATTGTTAGCATTTCTATGACTTCAAATTTGATTTTGAAGAATGTGTGCGCACAATACATGAGAATTCAGTTTTTTCGTAGTGTTTCCAAACTTTACCTCACCCACTAAGAAGCCATACCAGCAACTGGCAAAGTCTATGTGCATGTATATTTTAAATCGATATTAAGGCTTTATCATATATACATGACGGAAAACTCTTGTCTGTTTATGATTTTCTACAATATAATTGTGCAATAAATGCTTACGAAATCATTGTTCTGGTGTTCATACTCTTTTTGTTTAAATCGCTGTGAATCACCCAGAACTTCTTCAGTACTGCACTGTACTTTACATAATAATTACTACACGACATAAACCCAAATAGTCATTTCTAAAACAAAACATGACTTCCATTATATTATGATTACACAATTAGTTTATTGTTTTTAGTACATTCAGACAATATTTTAGCTAGTTTGTTCCATTTGGGACAGAACTATTCTGTTAAAGATCATTATGTACATTGTACTTCAAATTTCAATTGGAAAGGGACTTGCAACAAACAACAAGGTGTCAACATTTGAAGACTATTACTCAAACTAATGACCATAATGAACATCAACATTACAATTTAAGTCGACGGTCCCACTATCACGGTACTAGTACGATGGAGGCCGATAGACCCCGATAGCAGACATCGGGATGGATCGTGTGCGAACGGCTCACAAAACACATTTTCATATTTCTAGTCCCACATACACATTTTAATAACGATTACTGTACGATTCAAGATGACAACTTGCCCCCGATTCAACACGATACACTTTTTAGAGCACGATGTCACCCGACAGAGTTAAGATGTATGCCGATAGAGTCCCGATCGAAACACGTTCGACACCAGGAAGGGTAACGATAGAGGGTAGAATAGCCGATTGTATCACGATTGCACTCGATAGAGTAACGAATGCCTAACGATTATACACGTTCATACCGGATTGCTTAATGATAGAGCCACGATTGCTTCCTGATCACGCACGATTGACCCCGGTAGGTGGCGAGGGCGTTTGTGTATTTATTGGCCTGGTTTTCTATTCAGAGTCAGTTCACTCTCAATCGCTGCCTTGGAAACAGCTCTTTAAACTTACCTGATTAATCATTATACTTATTTGACCATTAAACTGCTTGCCTTTTTATCCGTTTCACCCAAACAGATCTTTTAGGATTTTTTCTTTGATGCTTTTCTGGTAGTGTTCTCAGCATCACTAGATTATTATTATTTTCCTGATTGCTTAGCTGTAATTGCCAGTTGAGCAGCTGGAGTCTTTTTCTTCTCTTGTTTATCAAAAGGTCCATCCTGTACCAAGTCTTGAGATAAACTGGTGCTGATCCCATATTTCAATCCCTATTTATACCAAAATGCCAAGACCGAGAGTATTCCGTGCTGATATCGGGCTCCCATCGGGCCTCTATCGGCATTCAACGGTGTAGATCGTATCTCTATCGGCTACAACCAGTTTATCGTAACATCATCGGTAAGACTCATGTCGACTCTGTATTGACATCATGGTCTATCGTAACGCTTTCTTTAAGAGATCGGGGGTCTTCCGTGGTTTGATGTTTCCCGATTACAACACGATGGATCGTGGAAGACTAACGATGTCATACGATGGATTTATGGAAGCTTTACGATGGCTTTACGATTCTGGCCCGATTCAAGAATGGGCCCGATGTAGCACGATCGAGCCCGAAAAGAAGAAGCATGTTTGTTAAAGTCGGGGTCGTATGCCGATTGATGCAGACCAATACCGATGGCCCAAGGAAGACTAACGATCGTACACGTTGGAGTTATGTTTCATCGCGATGTCTTTATGATGTTTCCCGATCCCTCGAATCGGGGTTGATCGGGCCCACAATCGGGATAGTGGGACTGTACCATAAGCTAGAGGTGGATACAAGAGGTGTGAATAATAATCGTCGCATGACTGACTTGTGGAAGCAGTAGAAATTTTGTTACCTGTAGTTTAATCGAAAATCCTCAAAACACGCTCGGATAAAAAAAATATGGCGGCCCCCTCGATGTACAAAGAATGAATGTGCATTATAGAAGGAAAATAGATTTTTACGAAGATTTTGAACCTCAAACTCGGTATGCGCAGTATACAGGAGTGCACACATTACATGAGTGTTTACGGGGTAGTAATTTTTAAGGTTGCCCATCGGACAACTTCAATGACATTTTAACTTGCCCTCTATGGGTTTTTTACTTGCCAGGGTAATCTGGCAGGTGGCTATTTCAAACACTGTGATGAGAAAAAGTTACCATGAAACTCAGCAGCAATGTAATAGGGCAGATGTTCTGAATCTGCTGGGTAATAGGCTAAATCTTAATGAGAAAAGGGGGAGAAGTGTAGTGTTACAGGCCAATTATAACTGAAAGTCTGAATTGCTTTTAGACCTTCCCATTTCTGGTTCTTATCTAAGTTGCTTCAAACAGAGACATCCCTTGTATGTTTGCATCAGAGTAAAAATAATAATAAAAAAACAAAGAGCTGTCAGAGGACAGCACGCTCGACTATTCGAAATGCTTGTTGGTAAATCAAATGAAATCTATTAAAATTCTTGCCCTTCATAGTAAAAGTAAAAAATGATATACCTTGATAGTCTGATACCCCTTAATATATTTATGATGTCTAAAATCAATTCCATGCCTAGTTACTGAGACATAAGCACAATAACACTGTGCATGCAAAACTTAAACCAAAAATCCAAGTTAGAAAAGGGCCATAATTTGCATCAGTCCAAAAGTTATCCTCCTGTTTTCTGATGCCCTTGAAGACACACCTTAACTTTCTAGTCAATTCCACAAGCAATTTCTGAGATATAAGGTGGATAGTAGCTTGAATGCAAAAACTTAACCATAATTCTAAGTTAAAAGGGGGTCATAACTTGTAATATATTCCATAAAAAGTTATCTACCTTGATAGTATGATACTCCTAAACATATTAAAGATATTTCAAATCAATCCCATCCTGGATACTGAGATATAAGCATGAAAGTACTTGCATGCAAAACTTAACCAAAATTTCTAAGTTAAAAAATTCCAATTCTGGATACTGAGATATTAGCATGAAAGTACCTTGCATGCAAAACTTAAACCAAAATTTCTAAGTTAAAAAAGGGGCCGTAACTTGTAATATATTCCATCAAAAGTTGTCTACCATGAAAGTATGATACCCCTAAACATATTAAAGATGTTTCAAATCAATCCCATACCTGGATACTGAGATATTAGCATGAAAGTACCTTGCATGCAAAACTTTTACCAAAATTTCTAAGTTAAAAAAGGGGCCATAACTTGTAATATATTCCATCAAAAGTTATCTACCATGAAAGAATGATACCCCTAAACGTATTAAAGATGTTTCAAATCAATCCCATGCCCTGGATACTGAGATGTTAGCATGAAAGTACCTTGCATGCAAAACCTTAACCAAAATTTCTAAGTTAAAAAGGGGCAATAATTTGTAACAAATTCTATCAAGAGTTATCTACCTTGAAGTATGATGCCCCTAAACATATTCAAAAATTTCAAATCAATACCATGCTTGATACTGAGATATAAGCATGAGAGTATCTTGCATGCAAAACTTTAACCAAAATTTCTAAGTTAAAAAGGGGCCATAATTTGTTATATATTCCATCAAGAGTTATCTACCTTGGTTGTATGATGCCCCTAAACATATTCATAAACTTTCAAGTCAATACCATGAATGGTTATTGAGATACAAACTAGATAGTAGCTTGCATGCAAAACTTTAACCAAATTTTCTATTGCATGCAAAACTTTAACCAAAATTTCTAAGTTAAAAAGGAGCCATAATTCATATCAAATTCAGTCAAGAGTTATCTACCTTGGTTGTCTGATGCCCCTGAACATATTCATAAACTTTCAAGTCAATACCATGAATGGTTATTGAGATACAAACTAGATAGTAGCTTGCATGCAAAACTTTAACCAAATTTTCTATTGCATGCAAAACTTTAACCAAAATTTCTAAGTAAAAAAGGGCCATAATTATATTAAATTCAGTCAAGATTATCTACCTTGGTTGTCTGATGCCCCTGAACATATTTATAAACTTTCAAATCAATACCATAAATGGTTATTGAGATATAAGATTGATAGTAACTTGCACGCAAAACTTTAACCAAAAGCTGCAACGCCAACGCCAGGGTGACTACAATAGCTCTCATATTCTACGAATAGTCGAGCTAATAAGATGAACCAGAACTGTCACATACTATTTTGCCACAGTTTGAAGTATGTTCTAAATGTTGAAAGCAGACAGCAAGCAGTAAATGGAGTAACAAAGTCTATTTTGAGTAACAATGACCTTGGCCATAACCCATTAGAACCCCAGCAGCTTACCAAAAAAGTTAGTAAGTAAATTCAGATAAAAGTTATTTAAGAAATTTGATCTTGGGGACAGACTAATGGACCAACCGAATAAGTGATTCAAGTATACCCCTCAAACATTCATTTGCAGGTATAATTACCTGCATGTTACCTAACTCTTCAACATTGCTAACTTTTAATTAATTTTCAATATAGAAAGCAAAAAAACACAATGGGTTTGCTAAATTAGTTTGAAGTTTGTTCCAATTCTGTGGTTATGAATCAGATTTTGACAACAATCTTCACTTTCAGATGATTAACTTGGTCAAGAAGCTGCAAAAGAGTACAAACACCTGCTAGTAGTAACCAAAAGCAGAGTCAAAAAAGAAAAGGCAGATAGGTGGACTGGTCGATACATAGACTGATACAGAGGTTGTCCGATGACTACTGCTATCCGACGAGCCGGCCACTAGACAAGTCTTTAGTCATATAAATAAGCCATAGCATATCGATTTTACTATTTTGACATTTCCTTGATACGCTATGTCTTATGGCTCACCGTATACATTGATGTAGCAAACTCCATGTGAATTCTAACGCTCTACATTCTCTTTATCATAGGCATAAAAATTGGCAATTCACTATGAAAACACAACAAACTTATAGCAGACATAATAACTTACCTGTTAGTTAAGGAAAATGTCATACATAGACATTAAGAGGGTGATATATTTTATCAAAAACTTCACTTTCTTTTTTTGCGTTTATATCCTCCATTACGTA
>CM037780.1:72969609-72981892 GCA_021229015.1 Solen grandis | reverse complement strand
GGGTGGGAGAACATTTGAACAGAACCCCCCCCGTCTGGCGAAGGCCGAGAGGGGAAACAGTGTCTAAATCGTGTTAAAACTTGATTAATTATTCAGTAACTTTTAGATTGTTTTATAGCTTGGGGCTTTTTTTATTAGGAAATAATCTTTTTAAATGAAAAAGGGGGCTTTTAAAAGAGAATGAAATTTTTTAAAAACAAACAATTATCTAATTTGGTGGAATTTAAGAAATTTCAAAAAAAAATTAAAAAAAAAAATCAAAATAACACAGATTTCTTTAAAATTTCAAAAAAAATTTAAGGGAATTATTTTTTTTAAAAAAAAAAAAAAAAACTATTTCAGGGGAAGAGTTCTTATACAAATTTTGGGAAAAGTTTCAGATTTTGGCGGGGCCGGAAACACTTTGCGGGAAGTACATTTTTACCCCCCCCCCCCCCAATCAGTTTTACTTTGAACCCCGTTATTTATTTAGCACGTTTCTTTAAAAAAGCAACCCAAAAGTTACAAGTTTAATAAGACCCCAAAAAGCATTACTGCTTTGGGCCCAAGGGAAACATATCTTATAAGACTTCCATTTTTTTGCTTTGTAATTTTTTTTTTTTTCAAATTAAAATAGATCTAATATTTCAACATCTCAAAAACAACAAAACAACAAACATCAAACAACAAAAACACACTTTTCGAAAGGGGTTTTTGATATCGCACATGACCTTGCATTACAGTGGGAGAATTACAAAACTGAATAGCTTAGGTACAATGTTTTTATAAAAAAAAACTGAAATTCGATATGGTGCAACTATCTCTGAAGGGAATTGTGTTTTGACAAGATCGCGCATTATTTTTTTCGAGTAATTAAAACATGTAATTAGTAATTTTTAAATTTGCCATTTAAATGTAAATCAAAAAAACCTTTTTTAAAAAGCTTTTTGAGAAATTAACTATCGTTAAATAGATAGGCATAGTGTTAGTTGTTACTAAAAAACCTAAACATTTATTAGTGGTAGTTTTCCTTCTTAGTAAAAAAAAATTTTCACCAACAAAATTGACTAATTTTTATTTTTTAAAATTGCAGGAGTTAAATCAGAGTCTTTGGTTTTCATCAAATTTTTTAAAAAATTTCCAGTAACCTGGCTGTTACTTAAAGTTTTTTCAAATTTTCAAGATTTTATTTGATTAAACCCCAAAAGGCAAAAAGCCCCTTGGTACATACAGCGGGCGGCAGTAAACAATTGCTTAAAAAATAAATGTTAACAGAAATATTCAATAAATCCTTTAAAAAAAAATTTAACATACTGTCTGACTTTGTACTGTTATTATTCAAACACTGTAACTGTTTTCATGTACATAGACAGAGAAAACAAAAAACCTGACATACTAAATTTTCCCCTTACATAATCCAGAGAGAGGGGGGGGAAAGAGAGCAACAAACTTTTTCATCAATAATTTTAATCATATAAAATCCCTTTTAAATTTCTGTTAATTTCATTAAAATTTCCGTCCTTGACGAAACGAAATGCAAGGGGACAGGAAACAAAAACACATTACAATTCCATAAACATGTAATATCATACAGTTTCTAAACAAAATTTAATATTTAACACTCCCTTTTTTGTTGGACTCAATATTTACAAAGAAAGTTTCTTGCAAATTTTTTTTTTAAAGGACGGTTTTTCAACGGGAAATTTTTGTCCCTTTAAATTGATGTGTCCGGGCGGGGGGGCGTCGGCTGGCGGCGGGGTCGGACGTCCCCTCAGGTTTTACCTTTTTTAACATGCTATAATTTCTGTCCTTTATTGATTGCTTCAAATTTGGGCATTGCTAATAAATTTACCTTTGGGGGAAACTTTACATTAAATTGCCTTTTAATTTTCTTTGACCTCTTTTTATGATATAGCGGCAAGGGCAGTCTTATGATCCCGAAAAAACCGTTCGTAATACCCAAGGTCTTGTTTTTTACCAAAATTTTGTGTTTTTTTTTTTCCAAGAAGACGATTGGCTCATTTTATCAAATCTTTTTTTTTGTCATCACGATATTTTGCAAATTTGATAATATGCATTGTTTATCATTTGGCCGAAGAACAATAACCTTACAAAAGACAAAATAAATGTTTGTGAAGGTTTCACAAGCTTCTTTTACAAACAAACGTTCAATAAAGATCCAATCTTCAGAATATATTAAGACATTGAGTTTATGAAATCAAGTTAGGGCCATCGCCTTGAATGTGTAGCTATAGCACGATAGCGAAAACGCGAAAGTGCCATGATGATGACGCGATATCACGACAGTACGATAACAGAGACAGTACGATGGTGGAAACACGATACCATGTCGCATTATCATCTTCGTATTATGGTTTTGTCGCGTTTCATTATCGCACTGTCCGTTGTCATTATCGTGCTATCGCGTTCATCGTACTGTTGAGTATCGCGTTTCAAATCAACACATTCAAAGGCGATGGCCTAACCGGATCTGTTAGTCTGACTTTTGAAGTTCTGTTCATTCTTAGAGTAACCTTTACCACTTAATCATAATAGCTTGTTTATTCTACATAACCATTGCGCAACGGTTCTCCTAAAGTTGTGAATTAACTTTAGAATAAAAATATACGTAAATTTAATGTAGTATAAACATATTTGTTATTTGTTTCTATTTATTAGATCCTATTATTCAGCTACTAAAACACAATATATTGCGATATTTGAAATATTTATGATATATTGGCAGACATGGTATTGCGATTATTGCCGACCCTACTCTATACAGCAAACACAAGAAATGATGAGATTTATACAATATTTCTAACCATATACACTGGTAGTTGTTATTTCAAGATCAAATCTACATATTACATGTACTCTTATCTTATCATATATAGCCACGCCTCCAGATGAGAGGACACATCCCTCTTGTATAGAGCAAAATAAGAACATTCGCTTAATAGTAAGTTATCATCATATGTTTATCTAAATGAGTTTCTGTAAAACATAAATATTGAAATCACCAAAAATTGGTCGAAAATTTATTAAGTTTATTCCGTATGCTTCTAATATTAAAATTAAATGACAGATTGCCACATGGGTGACGTCACTGACAGACGAATCAGGTCCAGACTCAACGTCACCAGACAGTAGAAGTATCAGGATCAAAATTTGAAATACAATAACATTTACTGTGCTACACAACAGTATACAGTCAAAACTGTCTCAAGCGGTTAGTCAGTGGAACCAGAGAAAGTGATTGTCAACAGAGGTGGTTGCTAAAGGAAGGATAAACATATGAAAAAAATGCTAATTTAGTGATATAAAAATTGACCGCTAGATGCAGGCTAACCCTTAATACAGATGACCGCTAATACAGATTCAACCGTGTAACACAAGAAAGTGATTAACTTCCATCGAAAATACAACTAAAAAAACAATTGTTAAACAATGAGGAAATATTGAAATGTACAAACAGTGTTTAATTAAGTAACGAATTTTACAGTAGAACAATCCAATGGTCACGCGACAACTTTATCCACTGGGTCCCGTTAAACAACAATAAGTCACAGACGCATGAACATCGGACTGCAAATGCCTGATTTATTTTTTATAATAATATTTTTCAGTGAACATAAAACTATACATAATATGTCTCTCGTGTTTTGATTGGTTTTTTAGGCAGAACACGTATAGACATAGATGTCAATATATATTTACAATGTACGTGTATCCAGTATAAGTTTAAAATGTACCATTTTGTTTTATGTTGCGTTGTTTACAATGTAACATGTTATAACCGATCATGGGGACCTGAATACCAGATATTCAAATTCAATGCCCTGCAGCGAGCAAGCAATACGTGTCACTGTTTGTCCCTACCATCGTTATACGATAGATACATACACAGTCAACTCTCTTTACTACGGCGGTGTTTGTTTCAGTGAATTGTGTTATAAAGAAAAAACCGTTTTAACGATATCACGAATTTACGTACTTTCCATGGTTGGAGATAGGATTAAGATACGATGCAGTGTGCTTTTTATAGTCCTTGAGGCGATTGACCTCTCTTTCTACTGTTAGCGTACACCAATCAGAGAATGTTAATTTCCATCCAATGAAATCAAGTGTCGACCCTTTTTTTTTTTTTTTTTTTTTTTTTTTTTTATTTTTTTTTTTTTTGACCTAAGTTGGATAGCCATTGTCTTCGCCTTGACCAATTGGATGGATTTACCAACTGAACCTACTTTTTTTTCATAACTATATAAGTGTTTTTTTTAAAAAAGAAGGATGAAATCACAATGTCCGAACAAAAACTCTGTTCGAAATGGTGGTGTGTTGTTAAGAGGAGAGGGATGAGGATATTAATCACATAAACCAGTGTCAATGTCAGGACATTGTTAAGTAATCAATGCTTCGCACGCATCAAAGTGCCCGTTTGTAGGGCACCCTATCAAGTGTATGCCTGGCCTGCCTGTGTTTTCGCTAAACATGGCCTACAGTGCGCTCAGCCTTTTATGGCATATGGTTTGACCCTGATTATTCAGAGTTAGTAGGGTGACTCCGAGTAATTCAGGATCACAAAAACCAAATACGGCCCTTTTCAGGGCCATCAAACTATATTCGAGAGGAATATATCACAATTGTTAATGTGTAAGATAAACAACAAGAAATCAAATCAGTTTTAGCCTTTTATTGAACTCTATGAACATTGCAAACAAAATATGAACAAACAATATGAACAAACAATATGAACAATGCAAACACTATGAACAACAAGTACATAACACTTTAATGAAAGTAGAATGGGTCCAAACTATTCGCCAGTAATTCAAAACACGCACGACCATCTCCAAACTTTGGTGGATGTTTAGCTGTGCATGTTTGTTGGTGCTGATTACACACTTGTCTTCTTGCACGTTTGTACAGTTCTGAATAGTTCTGGTAAAACCAACATCCCACATTGGAATCGTTCAAATTGAAGTGAGGTTGATCCTCTGTCCGGAATTTAGCTCTAAACACCCGTGTTAAATCACATCCTCGAACAAGAAAAATGCAAAGCAAACAAACAATATGCTCCACACACAAACGTGTTGTATCCTTGAAGTCTCATGAGATTCCATGTATAGGGTCCATGTCTTTCCAAGAAACGTTGAATGTCACAATGGAGTGGTTTTTGTCCATACGAATCAAAGTAGTAAGTCGATTTAATCGTTGAAAAACACAACCACCCAATGTTCACCAGGTTGACTCGAATTGTGGGTATTCACTATGTAAGCTTTTACAGTCTCTGGTCTACGTTGTGGTAGTTGATCTTTAGCACATACTACGCATTCAAGGGAGCTAGAATTGGTGAATGATCCAAAATATACTGCAACTCAATCGTTTCCATTTTCCCAATCTTGTTTAATGCGTCCTGCCCATTCGCACTCAAAAGTTTCCAATGGTGTGATCTTGTTCGTATCTACACTAGCCTTTATATTTGCCCACATCTGATAAGCATCAGCTTTCTCAGCGCGTGTGAGATCCATGTTTTGTAGTTCAGCGTACCATCTTTCCATCACTTGATACATGTCCAGTTTTTTTAATGCACTGTTCAGAAACATCTCGACCCACTCACTTTTGCTGCTAAACAAACATATGGGATGTTGGGTCTGACTGGAACAATGCAACCATAACAGTTTTCTTTCGCGATATCAAAGAGGTGTGTCTGCAATTCATGCACCACATGCTGGTTCAAACTCTTTACCATATCGTTTCGCCTATTCAAGTTGTAGATTTCTTCGTACAGTTGTTTGGCCAGCTGTTGTCCTGATTTGCTCATGGTTAATAGTCTGTGATGACTTCTCTGAACCCGTTAATCTCTATCTGACTGTCATATTCGGCATACACAATCACATTGATGGGGTCACCAAGACCTGCACGAAACTGAACCTCGATTCGCAAGTTACCCGTTTTTATAGGATGCAGCTGTCCCTCTTCTGATCCTTGATCTGGCGTTAAGTCAATGCCCCACAGTGTGTACCCCTGCATGTAATCGTTCATTGTCAGACCCATGGAGCGGTTTAAACCGAGTGATCCCGTGGCTTGATGCAGGGACATGTATGATCTCAAAATTTCTCCTGTGGGAAAGTTAGGCTGGAACGGCAAGTTGTGTGTCGTCTTTCCGTCTACACTGACTTCTAACTTAGACAAGTTGAAATTGAAAATCAAATGGTTGGTTGCCAGATCACCGTTCATGTCTGTATTCTTTACCAGGCCTAGAATGATACGTTTGGGTAACTGTCCTTGAAATAAATGATCTTCGATCTTTGATCGTTGGCCTGCAGGAATGGTGAAAGTTTTTACCTCAGCTCGGCGAATTGGGATCTTCATGCCATGTTGAGCGATGGTCTGGTTTAAGTTGTTGGCCACTACGGGTAACAGGTCAACAGTCCGAACATTGAATCCAGCTTGAATTAACTGGATTTTTGCCTCTGCTCCAAACAGGCAAAAACTGACTGGGGTTCTGTTGAGTCGAAGTCGTATCTCTACACCATTGGGAAGGTACTTGTCTTGCAAACACAGGTCTAAATGCAGACGTCCGCACATTTCCAGAACACGACTCTGGTGGATACGTGTTCTTCTTTTTCTAAATCCTTCATTACCTCCCGCAACTGTATGCGCTTGCATATGACCCGCCGTGTCAGGACTCCACATTTCTGTAGCGTAGAGCTGTGTTGATTTAGTGTCCGTAGAATAAGACAGCAAATTCTCAATGTAGGCCCGGTACGCATACGTGTCAGCATTATTGGTGATCAGTTTGTTGTTCAGGTACACATCAATACTGCTAAACAAGCTGTGGAAGAAATTATTTACTGTGGATGTTTCTCCATCATCAGCCAGATTAGTGTCATCCGGTTGGACTACTTTAACTTTCAGGTACAAGTAGCTCTGGTTGATATCAGTCCACTTTTCTGATTGAGCAGGAATTACAAATTCAATGGGAGATGAATTGCTCAGTGCTGACACAGGATAATTTTCTGTCCACTGTGCATCTTGCATTGCTGTCATGGTAGGTGGAACATGTGACACATCAAGTTCAGTTTTGCTACACTCACAAGAACCGTGTTGCATCATGTTGTTCAATCAAAAATATCTGACGGTCGCGATGAGATTTTTCTTTTTTGTTGCGTCTCCTTGCCGCGATGAAAGCAGAATGATGTCGACGTTTGAAATCTCGAAGCTTTATACCTCTCAGAGTTTTCAGACCCACATCTTTCAACAATGTTTTACCCCGTTTCTTGATCACTGTCTTTACATTTTGGCCAGACAGAATATCTTTTACGGCTCCTATACCTTGTTTAAAGCCCTCTCTTTTCAGAGTCTTTAGTCCTGAGGTCACGATGGGTTTCATCATGGGTAAGATGTTGCTGGCCATTTTCTTGAACATGGAACCCAAACCATATCCGACTTGTCGAGCTTGACCACGGTAAACTGGAATCATCGTGTCTTTCTTTTAAAATGAAGCTTCACCATCGACTTCCCTTGACCACTGTAAACTGGAATCATCGTGTCTTTCTTAAAATTGATACTGATCTCACTGAAATATGATCTGCTGACAGGTATGTAGTGTAGATTTAGAAATTCAAAGTGCATGTGTGGATTAGCCCTGCTTTTGTTTTTGTGGCAAATGGCACAACGCGTAAAATGGGTGCTTCGACATCCCCTATCAAAGTGTGTTCTGCCAAATCGGTATATACAAACAAATGGTTCATCTTCGTGAAGAGGTCCACACCGTACTTGAATCTGTTGTTTTCTCTGTCCGGAAACACCACAGTACTTCCCTCTCCTCCAAGTTTCGTAAGGAGGATTGGATGAAGTTCCAAGCCGATCTTTGATCCAGTATTACCGGTAAACTTGACACGTTTTGACAAGCCGGAAAAATCAAGTCCAAATGTGAGGTTTCTTTGAGTTAAAATTGTTTTAGTGGCTTGTTTAATAGCTTTGTCCAATTCGTCAGTGAGATGTTGTGGTGACGCATAGATGCCTGCAGGAATACAAAGGGGTAATGCCCATTTTTTGCCTTCTAATTCACACCCGTTTTTCACTTGTGAAAAGGCTGCCGCCAGTTCTGGATCTTTAGTCACGATGTAGAATTTTCCTTCCTCCTCTTCAATGTTTTTGACTTGTGTGGGAACGATCATTTCCACGAGAGCCACTTCCCAATTTTGTTTGTCGACATCAATGGTTTTTGTCAGCTTGGTTCTAAAACAGCATTGTGTGTTGTTTGGGTACAATGCCATCGAACTATCACTGATGAGAGTGATGTAGAAAGAGTTCATGGTTTCTTAAATTTTAAACTTGGGTTTGGAAGAATGTATCCGATAGAAGTACTCATCAGCAGCAACCACAGTTCACGATCTGGACTGTTGAGACACAGGTTCACTAATGACACGATGACAATGATAAAGATGATCACAATCTGTGTCAAGAAAGTGATTCTGTTGTTTGGTACCTCACTTTTTCCTGTCTGTATACTGTTGTCTACCTGAACACTGCTGGTATCGGACTGAGACATGGTGTTCACGACGTTTATACTTTATACTAAATGTGATTTTGGAATCCAACTGTTAAACTTTTTAGGATATCCAAGCCACTTGACTTTCACTTCTTGAAAAGTTTTACCGCCTACACGCCTTGTACGCCGATCAAGAACTGATTCCACTTCGTATAGCTCATCATCTTTTATATGTTGAATTTCATCCCTGTAGAAGGATCCGGCGATAGTTTCTCCAGCCAAGTCTTCCAGTTTTAACGGTCAATGGATGTGTTCTGTTGATGCGAACCACTTTGAACAATTCCACTGTCCAGTTGGGTAGATAGCCTTTGGCAAATGTTTGCTTGGTTTTATTGATGCGCACTATATCACCCACTTTCAAATCAGTTGATTTCTTTTTTTTCTTTTGATGGTTGCCATACAATGTCTTGGTGACTTCATGCTCATTTTCTCTAGACACAGATGCAGGGGTACGTCCGATGCTTCGATGAAAACGATGATTGTAGCCATGTACCAATAGTTGCAGTACATCCACATAATGACGGGTCTTGTGATGAGTAAAATATTTCCACATTCTTGATTTAAGCGTACGTTGAAAACGTTCAAAAATTCTCGGCCTTTGTCTGTTTGCAAAGAGAGTGGTTTTCGGCCTTCTTTTAGAATAGACTGAAAGGCTTGGATAGCGTCTTTCCAGTTTTGTCAATGATGGGTATTACCCAAGCATATTTTGAAAACACATCAATGACACATAGTAAGTAGCGATATGGTGAATTCTTTTTGTACATACGTTGCATATCTGCGAGATCAGCTTGCCATTGATGATCGATACCTCCTACCACAGTCTGTCGACGTCGAAAATTTTCGTCGTATTGTTTTATGCAACGTGTAGGTTCTTTGACTTCTCAACCAGTCTCGTACATCCTCTAAAGTGATAGATTTCAACTGTTTTTTTCGCTGCCTTGTAGAGTCCCTGAATTCCTCCAAAACTCGTAGGATTATCAGTATCATAGTACAGGTGACGAAGTAACGTGTCCTTCTTTAGTAGGCGTCCCATGACGAATGGGCTAATATCTCCTCGGGTTCTTCCTTTTTAATAGGTCTTCGTTTCTTTGATGTAGGTGCGTAGGCAAAACTATCATAAAATTCATCCTCCTCCTCTTCTTCTTCATCATCATCTGGTGTTTGTATGAAATTCCATCGACGTTTATTGCCCACAACTTCTTGTGGGATGTTGACCTCTTTCAGTCCTCTAGAAAATTGTTCCCACCCTCGTGGATTTGACCCTTTCCGCTGCCGAAGTACATCATTGACCAGATCAATAATATTTGAACCTTCAACGGGTTTTCCATCATATTCTAACAGACCATGTTCATCCCAACTTAAGTGAGGATGGTCTTTCAGCATGTTTAACAAAAGAGTAGCCTTTCGCCGCATGGTCGTAGGAACACTGTCTAGAATTTGATCTTTCAAGGTCATCGGTTTTTCCTCTTTCTTTTCAGTCACTGTACTTGTTGTTTTCTCAGCCATGTGTGGTCTGAAGGGTTTGAGTGCTTTTTTATGTGACACTTGAAAGCGATGTAATACTTCTCCAAATTGTTGTGCTTTTTCTGACTCAGACAATTGATTGTCGTCAAGAACTTGATTCATTTCTTTCTGTAATGATGAAGTCTGACTCACTTGAGGGGATGGGGGTAACCGAGGTCGTTGTTCCTTCTTCCAACGATTCATCTCTTCCAACAACCGAACTGGAACATAGGCCATCTTCTTCATATTTTCCGAATGAGTTCACCAGCAAGAGGTATAATTGTTTTGGCTAAGAGTGGTGCAAGTGCCAGCAGGGGTAGAAAACCACCTTTCTGATTGAGAATGATTTTCTTTTTTCGAACTGATACTTTCTTGGTCGCTAACTGTCGGAGCTGTTGTCTCTTAGAATGCAATCGACGCTTCTGAGCCTCCGACAGTGGTACATTGCCTTTTAAAATGTTTTGACAACATTCAGCAATACAATCTACCAATTCTTTTGGTGCTTCTTGAATAATCTTCTTTCGAAATTTGGGCGAGGCTTCTGTCAAAGCAAGCAACATTTTGCCATGTTTACGAACGAGTGGTTGTTTGCGCTTCATGATGACAAATGATGATGAAATGTTTGGTCTCTTTTATTTATACCACTGTTGAAGGGCTTGTAAAGCGATATTGCCAGCACTACTCAGTGGTCCTGAATTTCTCATCGCAGTAATGGCAGTAGGTAATGGGGAATGGAGACTTGGGATGGTGAAAATCTTGATGATGATGATGATGATGATGAGGAACGCCCACTTGAAGAATTGGAAAGGTCAAACAATTGTCGTCGAACTGTAGGGTTTGGTGAAACCGTCATTGATCCTTGTGGTGTAGCCAACCCAGACCTCATCGAACTTCTATTAGAACGGGGAGTAGATGAGGTCAGTGGAGAGAATGGGGCCACAAGTGGTGATGCTTTGGATGATGTCCCTGATGTAACATCACGTCGAATCAGTATGGGGGACACTTTTGGTGTTCCAGTTGTTACAGAGCGTTTTCTTCTTACAGTGACAAATCGATCATGAGGCAATGTCTGCTTCTTCCTTGTTTGTTTCCTTACTGGTGACTTGCGTTTGGTTGGCTGTTTTCGTGGTTGTTGTCGTGACCGTTTCCTGGCTGGTGACTTTCGTTTGGGTGGTTGTTTTCTTGCTACTGGACCAAATTTTCTCACAGCTTTGGTCCCGTTCCATCGAAGCAGTGTACGAATGATGGTGCCCCCAAGGAAACCTCCACCACCAGGTTTTAAAATAAGTTGTCGTTTTGTGGCCAGATCCACATGTTGATCAGCTAACTGTCTTAAAATGTCTTTGTTGCGTTCCATAAAATTCATCGTCTGTTTTGCCACGGTTACTTTTTTCTCTAAGATGAGTCGTGCAGCTAAGGTGAACCATTTTACCATCTCTGTTAATCCTGATTCTACCAGCTCTTGTCGTTTCGTTGGGTTCTTTTCCCGACTCAACGATTCTAGAGCTTTGATCACTGTATGTGGTGTGTTTTCCATGGTAGGTGTATCCTTAATGATGATCGGTGTCATGTTCCTATCATTTTATACTGTAGTGTAGACGGTCGGTCCTCGATCTTCACCTGTTACCCACCGATGGAACACATCTGTTCTTAAACGATTCTGGTCGGGTGTTCTTGGGTGAAAGTCAATGATAAGATATCCATGAGGTGTAGAGGTTGCATCTTGATACGCCATCACCAAATGGGGTAGTTGTATTTGGTTCGCAAGTGTTTTGATCTGGCCTTTATCTCTTGTGTTTTGAAATAATACCATGTAGTGTGCATTCAAGCTGATGGTACGACTAGCCTTGGATTGTTGGAACATGTTTTGTGTGATGTAAATGACAGTGGCATTTCTATGGTGTCCCTTGCGCGTGAACCATAATTTAATTTTCTCCTCATCTTTTTCTCCTAACATATCATCAAATATGACGAGGTGTGGTAAGGTTGTATCGTCTACTATCTCTTCATCATCCTCAGGGATACCCTGAATGAATTTGATAGCTTCACGTTCTTGTAACTGTGCGTAGGCACTTTGCCATTCTTTGTAACACCAGACGATGCGTTGTGGTACCGCATGAAATAATTCGGTTTTGTACTCAATAAGTTTTTTTACAAATTGAGTTTTTCCTGAACCACTTGGCCCTGAGATGAAAATGTTACTAGGATGTTGAAAAAGTAAACTACTTTCCATGATGGTCC
>CM037780.1:72915163-72965163 GCA_021229015.1 Solen grandis | reverse complement strand
GTTAAATAGGTTGGAGCTATATCTGATTGAGATACAAGTGGTCGCAGTAAGACTTTCATAATGGGGAATCAGTTTTCTATGTTTCAAGGATGTACGTCCAGAAAAAAGGATTCCGGTCAGTCTAAATCTGCTGAAACTCTTGAGGCAAAGCCTGCTGAAGATTGTAACTGTGTTGAAGATGGTGTACATGCTCAAAAACTGGAGACAGATGAGGATTTGAATGTGGAAAATGATGAAGTTACTGAGCAGAAAGCTGTTGATAAAACAGAAGATATAAAGGTGGAGGAAAATGAGGTTGATAAAAATCTGAATGAACCACTGGCTTCTGAAGAAAGCAAAACAGTTGAAAAGGAAACTGAATCTTTGACTGGTACAGAAAAAAGTAAAGATATAAGTACAAATGTGGTAGAAGAAAAGGAGGAATCAAAAGGTTTGATTATTTGAGTTGACGTTTTTTGTTTTTTTTTCTTTCTTTTTTCTTTTGAACTGTTTTGTTCTGCTATAAATGTAAAAGGTGTATATATAAATGTATCAAGAGTGAGTTGATGGCTGTTAAATTATTAACCCTTTCCCTCATAGAGGAAACCATGAAAAGACCTATGCGAACAGCATAAAACCAGTAACTCGCAGGCTGATCAGGTTTTATGCTGTTCGCTGCTCCTCAGTGGTCTGGAAATGAGGATTTTGTAATTAAATTTGGTAAGGTTTAACTGTGGTTTTCTACAGATCAGGCTTTATGTGATACCTATAGAGGGCGTCAAAAGGAGTCTATATGAGGGAAAGGGTTAAGACAAATGCAATTTTCTTACAGAGCCAAAGTTCATGTTGAAATCTTTAACAAAAACAGAACTGTAAGAATCCTAAGAATCCGAATAAATCAGTGCATCAATAATGGTTGGGATGGTAAATGAGAGAGCAATGGGAGGCAAATTAAGAATCAGGCATAAGGAGGGCAACCATCCATTATTCAGTGGTAAAATGGCTGTAATTGGTGTAATGGTGTTTTCCCTTTTCTTAGTAACTGTTCATTAAGGAATGATAGTGTAATATCCCTGATATCTCCTTGTAATGGGAAATGTTATGTAGTACTAGGTAACCAGACTGATCATGAATTTTTAATGGATTTAGACACACATTGTCAGGAAGTTATGATTCCTGTGTAGGTAGTTGTGAGGTCTGTATGAACATGGCTGTAAGAATGATGATCAGGGATCCTAAAATTTTGGAATCTCAACCGGTCGACGGCAAAATCCCCCACCCCCTCCCTTTACAACAATTCCGTTCCGTACCCCCCCCCCCCGAAAAAAAACATAACCGAAAAAAAAATAAAAAAAAATAACATTGATATTTTCAATCAACATACCCTGAATCATTTGCAGTGTGAAAATAGATCTTTTATTATATTTCAGCATCCTGTTGGCATAATAAGGTATTTTTCTGCAATATTTACCTCTACGAAATCGAAAGTTTGTTTACCGGAAGTGCATGTATATGACGGTCTGTATATGACTCTAACGAATCAATAAATTGTTGGAAGCAGTCGTTTTGGTGTTGTTTATTATGTGCCTTTGTGTTTATATATTTTTTTTGTCAATAACTTTTATTTATTTGTGATTACAACCGGTTACAGTTTGCAAACATGCAATGGTCCATTATTACGGCATAGATAATTACACGGCACCGTCCAAATAACCGCTAAGTACAAACCGTCAATCCATTCATCTTAACTGCCCAATAATGACCTAGACGGGTGTCCCTGCCTGACCCCCACTGACACCTGCCCCGAGGGCACACCGGAAATTCAAGAAGTAGGTCAATTGGTGTGTAAGAGAGACTATTATGAACCGTTTGGACCGATTTTGAAAGTTTTAGACGAGGATTATGGATTTTTTTTCGACCGATTTTTTTGGTACTTTTTGAAATCTGAACCGGTCGATTGAGATCAAAATCGGTCAAAACCGGTAAAAAATCGGTTTTTAGGATCCTTGATGATGATGATGGTGGTGGTAGGGATAATGATGATGATGATGATGGTAAAGATGGTGAAAATGATAATGATGTTGCTTGCAGCTACTGTTGAGTATGATGATTGATGGCAGTGATGAAATGGTCATCATTTGAATTATATATATATTGGTCAGTCTGTTCAGTTTTTAACTAAAATTTTATGTTCTGACTTCTCTTTTGCCACTGAGACTTAATACACAGCTTTTCAGTCCAGCCTCATTAACAGTTATTTTTTTCTCACTATTGTCAGGATTGACGACAGCAGCTTTTGAAGTAAGCTTGAGATTCTTGATGAAGCAAATTTAGTTAACTCTTTCAATAAGTTTTGAAATATAGTTCTATCTTCTTTTTTCTAAAGGCTTGTCATAAAACCTAGTTAATAATTCAACAAAACAACACAAAAAGACACAAAAGCCTTTTGTTCTTACAGACCTTTCCAGGGGCACCTGTTAAGTCTAGATAAACTGGTGTGACTCATTTGTGGAACAATTATAAAATCAATAGTCACAATTATGAAAGATTGATCTCAAAATGGCTCTGTAGTAACAATTAGTCAGCCAGTGTTTGCCAATAGAAAGGAAGTGATAGGCCCCCATGCCATATCAGATTTATGGTTATCTAGAAAATCAATTGTTGTTGTGTTTTTTATTTATTGATTTTTTATGTGTTTATTCATAATTTTGTTTTTAAGGTAAGGTCTCTGTAATGGTTCCACTACATTTTGGACCTCATTGGCCTTTCATGGAGCTAACCAAGTTTCCTAATGTTTCATTAGGGTACCTTGGTTATCTTGGTAGAGGTTAAGTGGTCCAAGACATAGCCTAACCATTACGAGGACTTTACCATAATTTTGTGTTCAGAGTGATGCAGATTAACTTTAATATGGAACATTTCAATTCTTGTGTTGTATACCTTTTGTTTCATAAAATTTGCTCAGGTGTGGTTTAATGATTAATATAATTAATGCCCAGAGGAACAGATGAGCTGCGTATCTGCGTATTTTACGCAAATAAAATGGACCAATACACTAAACATTTCAATTCTTTGCGTACCATTTACACATGAAAAATGATTGCATTATGCATACATACCATGATATTTTGTGATACATGTAATGAGTGTATTGTGATATAGCAATATTTGATCCTATACTCTTATTTAAGGTTATTGAATGGCTTATTTTGATGAAATAATAAACTGAATAATCAACATGTTCTTGTTAGGAATATACTTCAAATGCTCTGACTTTATTAAGATATAGTAGTATAGAGTTTATTGACCACAGATACAAAAGCTGGGTGCGTAATTCCCCTTGGAGTCAAGAATTTTTCAAGACATCTCCTGAGTGGCAAAGTATTGATCAAACTTAACTTCCCGTGTTAGATATTAGTAAATGTAACATTTAACTTTCAAGTTTGAACACAATTGTTAAAAGTTGTTGTCTATAAAGTTGATTGGAATACAAGTTCTTAATTAAACTAAGTCCATCTCAGTGGTTCAAGGAAATTGGACCAGTACCTTGTGTCTTTGAAGGTTATTAAAGATTATTGGGGTTTGAATCCACAACCTCTGCAATTGCAGTCATAATGCCACCACTAGACATTGGCACCCCTTTAATCAATTTAATAGTACTTAGCTTTAAAGTACAGCATTGAGTTATTTTCATAACAATTACATTAACAAGCTGTTCTAATGCATGGTTCATCCCATTTTTGATAAGTTCATCCCATTATTGATAAGTTATAATGTTAACTGAGTGTGAAACGCAGTTAGCCTGTGGCTAATTTTTGTTGATATTTTTTTTAGATTTCTTGTCAGTGTGAGATTAGAATTATAGAACTGTATAGAGTTAGAATTATAGAGTGCAGCAGACCTGCTAATGAGAATTCATATTTACATGTATATATTGTTGTTGAGACTACACAAATACAAAACCCCAAGTTACTTTGTTTAATTAATGATGGTCTGCTATATTCTCATGCCGAACAAAACTTTTTCTGTCAGTATATAGTAGGTATTTTTATTTATTGGAGTATTCACATAAAATTTTATACTGTTTGATGTGTGTGAGTTTTCTGGAAATGAAGGTCATGAAAAATCCTTGCGCGCCAACAAGGTTTAAACCCACTACCTTGGGTCCGCAGTCATTTTCATTACCACTGGAGTGTTCTGCTTTAGCATGATATTTATCATCATCTACTTCTATTTTCATGGAGATCACCTATATCACAGATCTAGATTGAATTTGCTGAAACCATAAAGTATAATCCTCCTTTAATAAAAATAAGAGCAGAAAACCAACATTGATCCATTACTTTGATCATCTGTCTATTTCTGGGAGGCTTGGTGCGTGTTGCGATGCTTTTCTATGGCATATTTTATATTTCAGTTTGTGATTCAATATAGTTTAATTATAGCATGCTTGCTCTTTGGTAAACAATTTAATTTGGGATTAAAAGCTATTTTACGGCAATGTTGGCAGATATTAATAAAGTGGTGTATGGCAAGAAACTCTGTAGCCTAGTTTATATGAGGGTCGTGGGGAAACTGTTTTATATGTCCTACTCTTTACCTTGTATAGATACGTTTTAACACCTTGGCAAAGACAAGGTGGACTGGGCAGATCCTTGAAGGAGCTGTCTTGTCAGAGTCTCCTCTGTTTCACCACTGTGACATACCCATCATTTCATTATGGCATTTAATTTTCCATATATTGATATTTATTAGTCATACATTTTTATGTGAATAACTTGAGGTAACTGTTTAAGATAAACAAGAGGGCCAAGATGGCCCTGTGTCGCTCACCTGAGTAAGATGGCTGTATGGCATAATGACAAAAAATCTGGCATCTAAAAGTGTTTTTCTAACATTTGACTAAGTGACCTACATATTGATCCTACCTGAATTTGCACTCAACTGGGAATTCATGCAGTCATCATTCATATTAAGTTTAATGAAGACTGGGACAAAAATGTAGGCCTCTAAAGTGTTCACAAGGTTTTTCTTAGATTTGACCTGGTGACCTAGTTTTTAACCTCATGTGACTCATTTTCAAACTCATCCGATATATCAATTAGACAAACATCCTGACCAAATCTATTGAAGATTGGGCAAAACTGTGGCCTTAGAGGTTCACAAGGTTTTTCTAGATTTGACCTGGTGACCTAGTTTTTGATCCCACATGACCCAATTTCAAACTCATGCAAGATATCATGTAGACAAACATCCTGACCAAATTTTATGAAGATTAGGCCAAAACTGTGGCCTGTAGAGTGTTCACAAGGTTTTTCTAAGATTTGACCTGGTGACCTAGTTTTTGACCCCACATCACCCATTTTCGAATTCATCCGAGATATCATGTAGACAAACATCCTGACCAAGTTTCATGAAGATAGGGCCAAATTTGCAGCCTCTAGAGTGTTCACAAGGTTTTTCTAAGATTTGACCTGGTGACCTACTTTTTGACCCCACATGACCCAATTTCGAACTCATCCGAGATATCATGTAGACAAAATCCTGACCAATTTATGAAGATTGGGCCAAATGTGGCCTTAGAGTGTTCACAAGGTTTTTCAAGGATTTGACCTAGTGACCTAGTTTTTGACCCCACATGACCCAATATCGAACTCATCCGAGATATCATGTAGACAAATATCCTGACCAAATTTTATGAAGATTGGGCCATAACTGTGGCCTCTAGAGTGTTCACAAGGTTTTTCAAGGATTTGACCTAGTGACCTAGTTTTTGACCCCACATGACCCAATTTCGAACTCATCCGAGATATCATGTAGACAAACATCCTGACCAAGTTTCATGAAGATTGGGCCAAATTTGTGGCCTCTAGAGTGTTCACAAGCAATTGTTGACGACGGACGACGCACGACGGACAAAAGGCGATCACAAAAGCTCACCCGAGCACAAGTGCTCAGGTGAGCTAAAAAAGGATGTCTTTTCCATTAAGTTAATTAATTGTGTAGTTTATCAATGATATTTTCTTGGAAATCCCTTCAGCCAGAAATTATAATTTCATTGTTACAGAATAACTAATTTATATCAGTATATAGTCAAACCTGTCTTAAGCGTTCAATCAAGGGAACAAGAGGAAGTGACTGTCTAACAGAGGTGACTGCTAAATGAAGTTTACATTATATAATTAACTAACAAATGCTAGTTTGGTATTATTAAAACTGACTGCTAAATACAGGTTGACCGCTTAGTACAGCTAGGTGGTATTTATAATGTTCAGCGTGAAACAAGTCTCAAAGTGTATCATGCAGAGAGAAGTGTTTCAAGAAAGAACTTTATATTTATTAAAGAAACTGAAATTCAGCTAGACATTAATACTTTATTAAAACTAAAAATGGCATCAAATTTTTAATTATTTTACTAAAAAAAATTTTTGCAAGAAAATATTGTATTGCCAAGATATTAATCTAAATGAATTGGACGTGTGAAGAAATATAGATATCAGTACTATATTTGTGCAGTCGTAACGCATGAACTCACAATAAATTGCAATCCAAGCCTAATGATATTACTCTGATGCAGCTAAGCTAATATATTCTCTCAGTTCAGTGCCTCTAAAAACCTGTTACAGGATATAGAAATATGATTTCACACTGAATGACTGTATATACATCTCATTGATCCATCTGTCCCACTATTAAAAATTCATCCAAACGTCTGGAGCTGCAATGCTGTATGACAAAAAATCCAACAAGTCATATCGCAATAGAACCTGACACTTCCTGAAAAAGAAGCTTGCAATTAAACGAAAAAAGTTGAAGACTCCTGGCTACAGAGTATGTAGACACCTTAATGGCATGAGTTATTCTCAATATAGAAATTGTTAAGGGAATCCGTTTTTAAAAGGAAAGCTCCTCTTCATTTCATATCTAATCTTATATATTTGATAAGAGACTCAGTAGGGCTGATGTAAATAAATGGTCACCAGCTGATGTTTTCAACCAGGTGATTGAAATTCTTATCAACATATTGCAGATGAGCAGTGCGGGGAGATATATTTATATTGAACTGCTGCAAGAAATGTGTTAGCATCAGTTAACCCTTTCCCTCATAGAGGAAATCATGAAAAGACCTATGCGAACAGCATAATACCAGATCAGCCTGCAAGTAACTTGCAGACTGATCAGGTTTTATGGTGTTTGCTGCTCCTCAGTGGTCTGGAAATGAGGACTTTGTAATTAAATTTGGTAAGGTTTAACTGTGGTTTTCTGCAGATCAGGCTTTATGTGATACCTATTGAGTGCGTCAAAATGAGTCAATATGAGGGAAAGGGTTAAAATGAGTCTATATGAGGGAAAGGGTTAATCAAATATTTTTATTTCTTTCCTGGTCTGGTAGTCTGATATAAGACACTGATGTCCGGATGTTTTTGTCTGCTTGCGTTTTTTTTATCTGATTTTGAGAACTGTTACTTGGTTGAAGATGAGATCAGGGAAATTTTGGATAATTATTTTTTTTCCCATACACTAAGATGCATGATAAGTTTTTTTTGGTAATAAAGATATGGTTATGTTTGTACATGACTAATTGATCTGAAACATTATTTTTCAATCATTCATTAGTTTTATAAAAAAGAACCCTGCTCTACATTTTCAAAATCCTCTTAAATTTACTGAACTGATTGTGATCAATGTGCCTTGGAGTTTCTTGACCATTTCAGTCTTTTAATGTCTCTAAATTCTAATTATTAAAAATGAAAATTATTTTTACCACCCCCAGACCACATCCAAAAAAAAAGACATGGAAAAAAAAAATTGAATCCCCATGTTCATTTGCTTGACTCTGTTGATCCACTTTCACACTTTCATTTTTGGGCTGAGAAAATATTTTGTTTTCAGCATTTTATTTTCTATCTAATGCATTGTATCATTGATACCGGTACATTGATATTTTCCATGTTGCGAAATTTCAAGTGAGACAAAAAGATGTGAGTTGATGAATATTATGAGGACCAAATCATTTTCACCAGAATTGATCACATCGTTCTGTTTTTTATTGCCCTCCTAGGAAGCAGCACCTGTTTTGTCATTATGAATATTACATGAAGTGTAAATTTAAGCATGTTGCACCACGCCAAGTGTGCATGACCCAAGAGCTAAAACCTCACATATGGGAAAACTACATCCTGACAGAAATTGTGCCGATAATAGTTTCATAATGTCCTGCTCTGCTTTAATATTTTATGTGGATTTTAAAATTCTCAAAATTTACATTTCAGTCGCATGCAGTGTTATGGTTTGAGCTTTTGCACGATGATTATTCTAAAGCTATAAAATGAATTATATTGTTAGCTCACATGAGCACAATGTGCTCAAGGTGAGCTTTTCTGATCGCCTTTTGTCCGGCGTCCGTCGTCCGTGCGTCCGGCGTCAACAATTGCTTCAAACAACATCTCCTCCTAAACGGCTAGGCCAATTTGAAAAATATTTTGCAGGAATGTTCCTTAGATGAAGCTCTACTAAAGTTGTATAAATGGTTCTGGTCCATTGCATAATTAGGTCACAGGAGCTAAAAATAGATTTTAAAAATGAAAATTTAAAAAATCTTCTTCTCTGAAACCACAAGGCCTAGCCTTTTGATTTTTGGTATGTAGCATGATCTTATGACTCTCTACCAGGATTGTACAAATTATGACCCTGGGGTCAAAATTGGCCCCGCCCCAGGGGTCACTTGATTTCACATAGGCTAATATAGGAAAAACTTGAAAAAATCTTCTTCTCCGAAACCACAAGGCCTAACCTTTTGATTTTTGGTATGTAGCATCATCTTATGGGCCACTACCAAGATTGTACAAATCATAGCCCTATGGTGATAAATGACCCCGCACCAGGGGTCACTTGTTTTACATAGAGTTATATAGAAAAATCTTAAAAAATCTTCTTCTATGAATCCATAAGGCCTAGAGCTTAGATATTTGGTATGTAGCATCATCTTATGGGCCACTACCAAGATTGTACAAATCATAGCCCTATGGTGATAAATGACCCCGCACCAGGGGTCACTTGTTTTACATAGAGTTATATAGAAAAATCTTAAAAAATCTTCTTCTATGAATCCATAAGGCCTAGAGCTTAGATATTTGGGTATGTAGCATCATCTTATGGGCCACTACCAAGATTGTACAAATCATAGCCCAATGGTGATAAATGACCCCACACCTGGGGTCACTTGTTTTACATAGAGTTATATAGGAAAATCTTAAAAAAATCTTTTTCTATCAATCCATAAGGCCTAGAGCTTAGATATTTGGTATGTAGCATCATCTTATGGGCCACTACCAAGATTGTACAAATCATAGCCCAATGGTGATAAATGACCCCACACCTGGGGTCACTTGTTTTACATAGAGTTAAATAGGAAAATCTTAAAAAAATCTTCTTCTATGAATCAATAAGGCCTAGAGCTAAGATTTTTGGTATGTAGTAGCATCTAATGGTTCATTACAAAGATTTTCAAAGTCTTGGCCCTACGGTGATAAATGACCCTGCGCCCAAGTCTTCTCTGAAACCATATAGCCCATTGCTTAGATATTTGGTGTGTAGTATTGTCAGGGGTAAAATGTTTTAGATTAAGTTATATCAGAATCCTTGTCTGTTTAAAAACCTTGACATCAGTTGAAGCAATGGTACTCAGGTGAGCAATTCAGGGCCATCATGGCCCTCTTGTTTTTGTATTATTGTTACTCCTTGTTTAATATCTTGCCTCAAATTTATTTTGATTTTCTGTAGCAAATTTGCATAAACTGTATAATATTCAGCTCAGACATGTTGAATGTCGGTGAAACAGATTTTGTTACCCAGAATTTGTGAGTAATGCCAGGTCTGGCAGTGAGTGAAACCATGTGCTGATATATTGTATAGTGTACAGAAACCCTTTGCGGTGCACCGTTCAACCTGACCAGAATGTCATAACTGTGTTCTGGAAAACAAAAATGTATTTAACCCTTTCCCTCATATAGACTCATTTTGACGCACTCAATAGGTACCACATAAAGCCTGATCTGCAGAAAACCACAGTTAAACCTTACCAAATTTAATTACAAAGTCCTCATTTCCAGACCACTGAGGAGCAGCGAACAGCATAAAACCTGATCAGCCTGCGAGTTACTCGCAGGCTGATCTGGTTTTATGCTGTTCGCATAGGTCTTTTCATGGTGTCCTCTATGAGGGAAAGGGTTAAGTATACTCAATCAAAGCCCATTAGTTGCAATAGGGGTTTGACTATGATACTCAGATTTGAGCCTGAGATCTTATCTATTTTTGAGAACACAGGACCTGATATATTTACAGGTTGATTTTGGTTTTTGATGGGTCTCATGTTTAAGCCTTAGTTAAAACATGCAAACCATGTGAAAAGGGTTATAGAATATAGACATGCGACGGACAATAAACAAAATTAATAGGAAACACAAGATACACCAAAACACCAGAGTATTTTTTATTATTTTACTTTTCTATTTAAACAATGACAAAAAACAATTATTTGTATTCTCTGTGAAAAAAGAGAATAGACAACAACACCACAACCTTAAAAACCATAAACAAAAACATCAACAACAACAAAAAACCAACAACTTATGAACAGCAACAGTATAGAAAAACAACACTAGTAACAAAAAAACATCATCAACAAAAACCAACTAAGCAAACAACAACAACAATAAAAACAGTGTTAAACAAAAACAAGAGAAAAGCAAAAAAGAAAGTTTTCACCATAATGATCAGATTTATCATCTACAGCTAGAGATTTGTCATCATCGCTGTAACACACTGACAAGTTGTTTATAATGGTATTTGTCAGGATGATGGAACAGAGACCTTGATTCTCAAGATTCACAATTGATCACTGATTTATTAAGTTTAAACTCCTGGAATTTCTGTTTACATGCAAGTCTCTGAATGAAGTATAATACGATCTTGAAGATCTGGTAAATTCTTTGTGATCAATCTCTTTGTACAAGGTTTCCAAACTTGGGCTTTCCTCTTGAGGACATAAAGTCATGTTCATCTCCATATTTTTTTTTGCGAGTTTATGGGGAAAGGGGCGGGGTATGATTACTCAATATTCATGTAACTCTTTTTTTTTCCCCTTCCTTTAATTATCAGGGGTTTAGTTACTCATTGGCATCTTCTCATCTAAAATTTCTTCAAAGTTTTGCAGTTTTCTCCTGAATTGGTATTTACCACAGGATTTAATCTTCCTAAAGTTGAGAAATGACATATCCCCACTACTCCCAATTTATCATATGATTGATTGCCCATTCCCATTCTCATTTTCTGGAGAAAAAGTTGTGTCATTGTTTCCATGGCTTCATGTTCCAGAAAACCTGAAGCCGGTTTCTTAATAGTTGTTGGTCAATGTAATTGCTGCAGTGTCAGTATTTTGACCATTTGCTGTTTCTTAACCCTTTCCCTCATAAAGGACACCATGAAAAGACCTATGCGAACAGCATAAAACCAGATCAGCCTGCGAGTAAATAGCAGGCTGATCAGGTTTTATACTGTTCGCTGCTCCTCAGTGGTCTGGAAATGAGGATTTTGTAAATAAATTTGGTAAGGTTTAACTGTGGTTTTCTGCAGATCAGGCTTCATGTGGTACCTATTGAGTGCGTCAAAAGTCTATATGAGGGAAAGGGTTAAGTTACAGCCGTTACGTGCTTGACAAAAATTGGTCAGTCATGTTGCTTGTAATGTCTCTATCATCAGCCAGACAAGCAGACAGACCAGTTAACTTAAGGGTTATCCGTTTACTGCCAGATGTGATGAAACACCCTTTGTCAACAAATTGCTTTAGCGATAAAGAGTCTGGACATCTTGGCAACTGGTATCAGAATGAATCATGGCTTTCTCTCGTTAAAAGCCTTTCATCAGCAGAAATGCATTCCATATCTTCTATGCCAATAGTTGTCCTCTATAATCTCCTTACTATCAGACCTGTATGGTGGCATCAGAATAAGTCATGGACAGTTGGTCAGTCTCTTGGCAGAATAGCTAGACATACTCCCACAAGATATCTGATTATTATCATCATCTCACCTTCTTAAATTCAGAGCTGCTTGGCAACTGAATTAAAATGGATTTTGCACAACTGGCCATTTTTCCCCAAAAGAGCCACTCTGTATATTAGATACACATACTTTAAAATTACTGGTTTACATTTTTAGCTTGACTATTCGAAGAATATGAGAGCTATTGTAGTCGCCCTTGCGTTGGCGTCGACGTTTGCGTTGCAATTTTTGGTTAAAGTTTTGCATGCAAATTACTATCAACCTTATATCTCAGTAGCCATCTATGGTATTAACTTGAAAGTTTATAAATATGTTCAGGGGCATCAGACAACCAAGGTAGATAACTCTTGACTGAATTTAATTTGAATTATTGCCCCTTTTTAACTTAGAAATTTTGGTTAAAGTTTTGCATGCAATAGAAAATTTGGTTAAAGTTTTGCGTGCAAGCTACTGTCTAGTTTGTATCTTAATAACCATTTATGGTATTGACTTGAAAGTTTATGAATATGTTTAGGGGCATCAGACAACCAAGTTAGATAACTCTTGATGGAATATATTACAAATTATGGCCCCTTTTTAACTAAGAAATTTTAGTTAAAGTTTTGCCTGCAAGATACTCTCATGCTTATATCTGAGTATCCAGTCATGCGATTGATTTGAAACATCTTTAGTATGTTTAGGGGTATCATACTTTCATGGTAGATAACTTTTGATGGAGTATAATTACAAGTTATGGCCCCTATTTTTACTTAGAAATTTTGGTTAAATTTTTGCATGCAAGGTACTTTCATGCTTATATCTCGGAGTCCAGGTATGGGATTGATTTGAAACATCTTTAATATGTTTAGGGGTATCATACTTTAAAGGAAAATAACACTTGATCGAATATATTAAAAATTATGACCCCTTTTAACTTAGAGTTTTGGTTAAATTTTTGCATTCTAACTACTATTCAGCTTATATCTCAGAAATTGCTTAAGGAATTGACTCGAAAGTTAAGGAGTGTCTTCAGGGGCATCAGAAAACTAAGGAGGATAACTTTTGGACTGAATTTTATGCAAATTATGGCCCTTTTCTAACTTGGATTTTTTGTTAAAGTTTTGCATGCACAGTGTTATTGTGCTTATGTCTCAGTAACTAGGCATGGGATTGATTTTAGACATCATAAAAATATTAAGGGGTATCAGACTATCAAGGTTATATCATTTTTTACTTTATTATATACAGGGTATGTGAAGGGAAAGAATTGAAATAGATTTCATTTGATTTACCAACAAGCATTTTGAATAGTCGAGCGTACTGTCCTCTGACAGCTCTTGTTTATTGTTGATTTCATGGATTGCTTAATCTATGGATGTTATTCCTTTGATCTTGATGAATAAAACTGAATTTCATAATGGATTATTTTTTGCCGTGCAGAATTACAAAATTGTATAAGCAAATCAAAGAGACCCAGATTAGACTGCTTCAGTATTAGGGGTTATCTCAGATCTTGGTAAGGTATCAAATTATATCTGTACAAAGGTAAAGGGTTTATTCCAGTGAAACTAATGATTAAATAGTGTCTGTAACTGTGTTGGTCTTTATGCTGGTTACTTTAATGATGTTTGTACAGTCACTAAATGCATTATAAGACATAAGGTTAGTGATACTGACACAGTCTAATGTTGTGTGTGTTTGTTACAGAGACGGGCCATGACCCTGCAGTGCACGGTGCCAGACTGGAAGACAGGTTCTACAACAATGATTCCTTCAAGGTAAGCCCCACACACTGCCAGGGTCTTATTAAGAGCAGGCTGGGATGGTTGTATAGCCCAAACTTTGCTAAACCTTTCAAATCTATTTACAATGTGGTGATAGGGAAAAAAATTTTTTTTTACATTTTGACCCCTATGCACAAAACATATTTTAAATAATGTTACAGGTTTTATTGTATTATATGTCAATATATTTTTTTTGCAAATAAGATGTCTTAAATTGTCAAAAATTTTGTAATCAGCATACCTGGTTAGCAGCAGGTGTATTAATTTGCATACATGTACTGTAAACAGAGGCCACTCAATGGAAACTAAATATTGGTCTTATATAGAGGTGGTTGTTAATCAGAGAATTAAGAGCTACAAATTCAAATTAAATTTTCTAGGGCTCAGCACAAAACAGTCATAACTTGTTCTTTATTACATATAAGTTATGACCGTTTTGCGCTGATCCCTGCAATGTGCTTTGTCCACAGGTTGGCTGTTAATCTGAGGTGACAGCCTGGTTTGATTGTTAATTAAATATTATTTGAGGGGTGAAAGCAAAACTATGCTAAGTGCATATAAATATATTAGCACTTAGCATAGTTTCGCTCTCACCCAGCAATATGTACTCTAACAATTCTATATAAGATCATACAGTAGTGTTATGACAAAAACTCAATTTTAAATATGTTTCTGATTAAGATCAAGATTTGCGCTGCAGAAAATGTTCTTTTGTAATGATTTATATCCAAGCTTCTGTGAAGTGGAATCAGGTCAGGTCATGATCTGTCCAACCACGATCTGACACTCATGTTAACCCTTTCCTTCTTAGAGGACACCATGAAAAGACCTATGCGAACAGCATAAAACCAGATCAGGTTTTATGCTGTTCGCTGCTCCTCAGTGGTCTGGAAATGAGGACTTTATAATTAAATTTGATAAGGTTTAACTGTGGTTTTCTGCAGATTAGGCTTTATGTGGTACCTATTGAGTGCGTCAAAATGAGTCTATTATGAGGGAAAGGGTTAAATGGAGATAAGTGCAGATAACTGTCAAGGATTTTATAGAATTGTAGCCCTTCTGCTGAGTCAAAGCAGTATGTTGGGGTATTTATCACCTCCAGTGATAGTTCTAGTTTGACATCATTGCTATAGTGTAATCGGGTAGGAGAAAGTACTGCCGTCTACATCTATTTTGACCAATAAATATTACTACTGTACAGTATATGCCATATTGATTTTACTGTGACTGTACATAGCATTATGAACCAGTATCCAATCTCCCTGTGGCTCCTCTGTTGGATAGTTTGGCCCAGTAATTGTTTTACAGCTCAGTGTACATACTGGGCAGGAGGTTGAATAAGACTCTTGATTAGATCATGTTTTACTTGCACATACAATCCTTTGTGACATTAAGACACTGTTAGCCGCCGTTGTTACCATTCCAACATAGGGATTTTCATGTCTGAAAAAATCTTGGCCAAGTGAGAATTTGTCCATGCCCTTTGCATGATTGGTTTACAATTTTTACAAAGGATTTTTCTCTCTGTAAGAAGATTTCAGTGAGGTTTGAAGCAAGAAATTAGCAATATCTCAAATCTTTGGCTCTGTATGATCCCTGCCTGTTGACTTGCAGTATTTGTTAAGAGTGAAATATTTTGGTATTTTTATTAGGGAAGAAAGGAAAATGAAATATGTTTATAAGTGTTTATAAGTATTACTTAGGGGTATTTAGTAAGGCTGGAGCAATATGGGACCTTCACTGTACTTATTCATTTTTCTTTGTTGTACACCATTCCTGTAGTATTTTCTGCATAATTTTGACCTGTGACCTTGACCTGCAACCGTAATACTTGACCTTTCAGTCCCCATCAGTTGACCCTGGCTCCCCCCAGCAGCAGGATGCAGCCCTTACCATCCAGACCAACTACAGGAAGCACGCGGCCGAGCAGGAAGTGGCCACCATGAAGCAAGAGGAGGCTGCAGAGAAAATCCAAGCTGGATTCAAGGGTCACCAAGACCGACAGAAGGTGGAGGAGATGAAGTAAGCACCCAGGCACATCTCATCTTTCTTTCAGAAATGCTGATATCATACTTTTGCATGAATACATTTATATTATATACTCCATATATGGAGTTGCTATACAGTTTGATGAGCAGGCAGTATCAGGTGCTAAATGTTTGTGAAATGAGGCTTGATTGGTGACATTGTTAAAACTTGGTACTTATAACCACCATAAACATATGTAACAGTTTAATATTACATTGTCAAGGCATTTCCAAGGATTTATATAGTTCTGTATGACTAGATTGAAACTTCTATTTCTTTAGTTCTGTTGGGGAGATTTTAATGAAACTTTGCAAGCAAATTAGTATTAGAAGATTCATAGAATAGCACTTTTTCAGATCTAGGTCATTGCCTTGTGGAAGAAAATGGATTTTTTCCCTCTTGAATTTCTAACATTGCTTAACATCATAGCAAAATACAACTAACAAATAAAATAAAATGTGTCATCTGCTTCAGTATTGTTATCTTCCGAAGCCAAAAACTTAAGATTTTTGGTCATGAATTTTTATTGTAGAAATCACCTGTGAGACTTTTTTTAAGTCTCCTGCTGTAACCAGAGGATCATTTCTTCTGTCCGTCCGTCCGTCCGTCCGTCTGTCCGGCCGCCCTCCCACAAGTGACGCTCCGGGCTAAGGAAATTGGGTTAGGGTTAGTTTTATGGGGTTTTGGGAGTACAATTGGCACTTGTGGGCTAATTTGTTGCTTGTGGGGTGCAAATTACGGGGTGCAAAAGGGGCCAAAGATCAAAGGAAAAATCCCACAATGTCACTTCAGTGAGAACGTCCGTCCGTCCATTACACTTCTCTCAGCAAATGACATATGTGTTCCAAGAAACAGTTCTTGTTGTCTTCCAGAACTATATAGATTTATGTTTTTATTAAGCCATACAGACCATCTAACTGATTTGTTCTGAAATGTCTTCTGATCTTCTGCATTCATATCCGACCCTGACAGCTGAGCCGTGTTAATTGGATGACATTCATCAGATTGAAATTATCAAGCCATTTGTTTAAAAGCAAACAAAATGAGGCACTATTGATTAAACAAATCAGATATTCAGGCTGCACTTTCCAGCAATTTCAATTTATCTTGAGACTTTTATTCCAAGTCTTGGACCCAACATACCTCGGATTTATATTTTCTCTCGGTCTGACGTAGACAGGTTGTGATAACTTCACATCACATTTTCAAGATTTATTCCAATTTAATCCAAACAAATTCTGTCTCTTTCAATCAAATTGAGCTTTGTTTCATGCAGATGTTTGTGACCTCATTTAAATTGCCCACAATTCAATGCAGTTAAATATACACATGGGGAAATGGGGATGCTAAGTTAGTGTCATATATGAATAAACATGGAAAATGGTTAAAAAAAAATTAGAAATGGTCTGTTGGAAAGATTGACAAAAACTGGCTGACAAAAAAAAAAAATAAATAAATAAAACAAAAATAAAAGATTGGTTAAATAAAAAAGATGGTTTTGTTTATGTTTTCATTTTTAACTTTGAATAAAAAATGACAAACTTTACATTTAAATTTTCTCTTCTTTGTTGTGTGTGCTTCATCTTTGGTTCTGTGTCATAGGTGGTGTTGTGAAACACAAGGAACCGTGTGGCCATACATCTGTATCTTTGTATCAAGCAAGTTAATGTCAGTTAATGTAGTAGAATTGACATACTTACAAAAAATGCAACAGTAGCAGTCTTTGATTTCTCTGTTAACAACTTTTTTTTTTATACAAATTGCAATTATGACCTTTCTCATGCATTATGAAAATGGGCAAAAACTTTAATAGAGCAGTAGTTTTCTACTGGTGCCTCAGAATGTTCTATAATCTTAGGTTATTAGAGTCATTTGTGAATTAAAATGGTACCTTTGTTTTAATTCCTTGTAAGGTATTATTTTTTCCCATCTCATGGTGCCAGTTGCAGACCCAAAGTTGTGTGAATAAGCTAGCCACTTTGTCTACTTGATCTTGTATTGTACAACTTCATAAAGAGTTTTCAAGACTGTGAACATCAAAGGCATCATTAATTTTCTGACCAAAATATGTACCAGTCAGTTTGTAAAAATTGCCCCACTGTAAAGAAAAGTCAAACAATGTTTCTCTAAGCCTATGATCAGCCAACAGTATTTGAATAGCATAATGTTCCTTTTTGGCACCAGATCATATATTGATTTTCCATTTCCTGGAAGAGGTTGGATTGTTTGGCATTTTATCTCTCATAGAAAAATAAAAGACAAGGGAAAATGGGTTTCAGTCATAGCACACTAATAGATTATTAGCGTGTTAAGCATCCCAGCACCACACACTCGCTGTCTCACTTTTTTTTTTTTCGGCTTAGCTGTCTAACCTCACTTTTGACCTACTTAGGAATGATGATATAAGACAGTGTCGCATGAATATTTTACTGATTTTCATCTCTAGATATTCCTTTACTCACATTACCATTATTTGTTAAGATGACTATTAACTCTGGCTAAACCATATACTGTGTATTCATGAAATTTTGTTAAAACTCTCTGAATGAATTTCAGCTTCTTTGATAAATATAAGTCATTTTATCAAAACACTTCTCTTTGATGAGCTTTGAGAGTTGTTTTGAGTTGAACAATATAAATACCTGTAGTATATTTCTGTTTCACTTTCCTCGTACTGAAAGACGGCGCGCTTTATTTCAATGATGTTATATTTAAGTCTGTTTCACTTTCCTCGTATAACTGAAAGACGGCGCGGCTTTATTTCAATGATGTTATATTTAAGTTCTGTTTCACTTTTCCTCGTATAACTGAAAGACGGCGCGCTTTATTTCAATGATGTTATATTTAAGTCTGTTTCACTTTCCTCGTATAACTGAAAGACGGCGCGCTTTATTTCAATGATGTTATATTTAAGTCTGTTTCACTTTCCTCGTATAACTGAAAGACGGCGCGCTTTATTTCAATGATGTTATATTTAAGTCTGTTTCACTTTCCTCGTATAACTGAAAGACGGCGCGCTTTATTTCAATGATGTTATATTTAAGTCTGTTTCACTTTCCTCGTATAACTGAAAGACGGCGCGCTTTATTTCAATGATGTTATATTTAATTCTGTTTCACTTTCCTCGTATAACTGAAAGATGGCGCGCTTTATTTCAATGATGTTATATTTAATTCTGTTTCACTTTCCTCGTATAACTGAAAGATGGCGCGCTTTATTTCAATGATGTTATATTTAATCTGTTTCACTTTCCTCGTATAACTGAAAGACGGCGCGCTTTATTTCAATGATGTTATATTTAATTCTGTTTCACTTTCCTCGTATAACTGAAAGACGGCGCGCTTTATTTCAATGATGTTATATTTAATTCTGTTTCACTTTCCTCGTATAACTGAAAGACGGCGCGCTTTATTTCAATGATGTTATATTTAATTCTGTTTCACTTTCCTCGTATAACTGAAAGACGGCGCGCTTTATTTCAATGATGTTATATTTAAGTCTGTTTCACTTTCCTCGTATAACTGAAAGACGGCGCGCTTTATTTCAATGATGTTATATTTAAGTCTGTTTCACTTTCCTCGTATAACTGAAAGACGGCGCGCTTTATTTCAATGATGTTATATTTAATTCTGTTTCACTTTCCTCGTATAACAGAAAGACGGCGCGCTTTATTTCAATGATGTTATATTTAATTCTGTTTCACTTTCCTCGTATAACTGAAAGACGGCGCGCTTTATTTCAATGATGTTATATTTAATTCTGTTTCACTTTCCTCGTATAACTGAAAGACGGCGCGCTTTATTTCAATGATGTTATATTTAAGTCTGTTTCACTTTCCTCGTATAACTGAAAGACGGCGCGCTTTATTTCAATGATGTTTACTCTGCAGATTGCAATAGAGAGGAGGCTTTTATACCAAGTTTTTATCTTTGTTTACTTTGATTTCCCAGAATGAAATGCACTTGTTGGTAGAACAGGGTTGTGGGTTCAAACCTCATTGAGGGCAAGGAATTTTCATGACCTTTCATAGGGTGAAGTACTGATCCAACCCAGGAACAGTCAAGAGGGATTAGAATAAGTTGTAACTTGCTTCCAAATTGAGGTAAATTAAATAACTTAAAAGTAACTATAGATACTTTTATTTAGGTAATTAATTTAAAATCACAGACTTTAAAATCAGTAAAAAAATATTTTGTTGTAGGATTTAGTTGGCTAATAACAAATACTGGTGGAAAGTCACTGGACTTTCATATAATGTGGTTAAAAAATTGTGTGGTATGAAGTGGCGATTTTCCGGTTCATTTATTTTTACAAGATTTGTGTCCCTTGAAACTTAGTCTCTGTAGCTGATTGATATTGTAGCCTTGTGAATGCAACTCCTCCTACATTTCTGAACAAATCTTTTCAAAACTTGATCAGTGGCATAACTATAATGGGTAGATGTGCATGAAATGGCCTTTTATCGGTTCACTGATTTTTACAAGATTTGTGTCCCTGAAACTTAGTCTCTGTAGCTGATTGATATTGCAGCCTTGTGAATGCTACTCCTTCTACATTTCTGAATGAATCTTTTCAAAACTTGGTTAATGTCATTATTATATTTCATATAATGTGATTAAAAAGCTTGTGTGGTATGCCAGAAGCCTTGGATTCAAGATTTGACAAGGCTGTGACTTCTTCACAGATTCTGTTACAGGTACATCAGATAGAGGATGTATAATCTATTGATATCTTTTAGTTTACCATCAATAATTGGCCATGTGATGCGTATGATTAAACAGAAGTGTCTGAAATATACTACAAAAAATGAAAGTTGAAAGTCCAATTTTCAGGATTTTTCATGATGCACAAAATTGTCCATATTGACCTTCATACTGTCTTATTGACCCCTCCACACTCTCAAAATTTGTCTCTTTATGTATATATCAACGGGTCACATGACCCATATTTGAGAGAACCAATTAAATTAAGGGAGAACCCAGAATTCTGATCCACTTAGTGTGTTCCAATGTAATACAAAATTCAATTTCATTTAAATTGTGGACCCAGAAATTTAATTTGTTCCTAATGGTCCCAGTTTAATGCACTATCTAGGTTTAGACCCTAGCATTTAATTGAACTCTAGTGTATCATATTGAATGGTTTGGGATATTTCTAGTTTTTCAAGCATCAGTTCGAGGTGAGGAAAGTTTTATTGGACCTTTATGACTATGAGAGTTTCCAAACTGCAACCAAATATGGTCATGTTGGTGGAAAGATGTTGTGGAAAGTTTGTCCCTCGAGGCCTGTTTGATCTGACTGATTCCACGTAAGGAGGCAGTAAAGCATACACAAGAACTTATCTGAATAGACTTATGTCAAGCAGACTGGGTGTTAATGAAGACAAGGAGAACGGTTGTTGCCCTGTAGATAGTTTATCAATAGTTATACTCTTGAATTGAACCTGAGAATGTCAGTAGGGAACCACTTTATCTAAACATTCAATCCTTTTCTTCTTTGATCATCCTCCAAATTGATTTTGAAATATTCCATCTCAGAAGTTGCTGGACTGGACTAGTGCTTTCCACCTTGGAAGGTCTAGAAATGTTGTTGTCCCAGGCGGGGATTGAAATCTAAGCCGTTAGACTTAATCATATTACACCATTGTTTACTAATTAGAAGTTCCAGATCAAATATGTTGAAAATAATTTTAGCTAAAGATGTCTTTCATTTATTTATTTTTTGTTAACTTGAATTCTGTTTATTTCATGATTGGGTAGAAAGCAACAAAAAAGTTCTTATTGGCACTGGAAGAGGATTTACATGGTTTTTGATGTTTTTTTGATATGTGGGGAAACATGAATACTCTGAGAACTTGGCTAACCAAGTACTTTTTCCTATGTTTCTGACCAGCCTTGGATCAATAATTAATTGTGTAAGCCACTACTCTACTTTGACACCCATTTTTCATTGCTTCCTCCTGATTGTAGATTACAAAAAACATGCAGGCAGATCTGGTTTTAAATTGGTTACATAGGCATAGCTCCTGTATGATAGTGGGTTAGGTACACATAAATTGGCTGATCCAAGTTTATACTGTTTTATTCAAGCCTTCTTGTTACCTTGAAGGATGAGAATGAGACATTGTAGAATAATTATGATACTTGGTTTCAGTATCAGCTTGTTTTTCTGCCGTTAAAGGTTGCTTGTTTGCTTCAAAGCAATAAAAAGATGATAATCCTTATGAAGTATACCCATGGTTTTTTGTTTGATTTTAGGTCAGAAAAGAAGCAAGAAGAAGAGGAAGTGGACATTGATCTAAATGATCCAGATGTGGAGAAGGCTGCTGTGAAGATTCAGGCTGGCTTCAAAGGATTCAAAGCCCGACAGGAGATAAAGGTAGGCAGACATGCAGAACCGTACATTCGTCCAGAAACCCTGGAGATCGCTGTCGGTAGACTCAGTACTGAGGCAGAGAAGGCAGAGTTTGATGATGTGATAATGCAACAATTGCTAAAGAAGGCATTGCAGTGTGGCCTATATCCAAATATTTTTGAACAGTATAGACTTGATTGAAGTAAATGCTGCAAGAATTATGTCAGCTGAATTGTTTGTTGTAGTATTTATAGTTACTGATGAAGAAATACCTACAGAAAATTATTTTGCTGTATTTACTTGAAGCTGTCACTGCAGTGTTACCTGAAGCATTTGCTGCAAGAATTCATCTCAAGATAGTGTTGAATTTGAATACATCTGCCTCTGCAAATCTTGGTACTGGTTCACTGTGTTTTTTGCAGGGTTTGAACATGGTGTATGTCAGTAACCAGGCTTTGTGTTTTGTTACCATCTAACCAAGATGTGGAATTGGACTCACTTGTATTATATATTTCAGCTGTTGTCATTATGGTTTTATGAGTTATTAATGAAAAAAGGTGATAAATAAACTTGAATATAATGGAAATGACAGAGGGTATGATAATGGCTGGCTGTTGGACTATCTCCAGAAGACCGGACTAAAGGTAGGTGGTACACTAGATGAATCCTTAGTTTCATGAAAGAGACACAAGTGTCAGTTGGCTATATATTTGGATGTGCTCTCAGACAGCAAACTATAAGAGAATCCTCTTCAATCCTGGAGCCACAGTGTGGCAATTGTGTGGTTTTGATCACACAGTGAGGTAAGTTTTGTAGCATGGCACTTAGTGACTCACAAATATTAGAGATAGTTGTAGAAACACTTCTAGGTAGTTGTCCCAAGATATGTAGTAGATTGTTGTGTAGGAAAAACAACAAACAAGATCAAACACTCTGCACATCTAGACCAGGTGTTTATTGAATGGAGAGATAGAGAAATAAAAGACTCAGAAACATTTTATTTCTAGAGTTTAAGCGCATCTAGAGAATGTTTTTGATTCAGTTAAATATTTTTCTCAAGTTTCCAAGACATGCATGTTTGTATCAATAAGTGACAAAAATCTACCCAATTATTAGACAAGAGATTGTCCTATCATTGTATGTAAATGTCAGTGAATTAGACTTAAGATAGAAAACAAAGATCTATAAAAATGTTGTAAGACATATGACCATTCATTTGTGTTACCCATTTTTTATTACTCTGCCTTTTAAACTTTCCTTAAATCCATAGTTTTGCTTAGCTTCAAATTTGCCACCAACCTCAGGAATGGATTTAAGACCCCTTCTGTACTCATCATCTGAAAGAAGTCCTGACATCCTCATTAAGAGCTGTGTGATTCACTTTTGTCTCCAAGATAGACCCTGACTATATTGTGTCCACTATCAAATGGGTCCAATTAGTTGTCCCATGTACTTCTGAATAATCAAACCCACACATGTCGATGTTATTGAATGTTCCCAACTGAATGTAAAAAACAAATCCTTTGTTTCCTGCTACATGAATTAAGTGACTGTTCCTGTAGATTTGGTTTGTGAAAAGTGATATGATTGATTAGAACAATTAGGAATGTAAATTTCTGTAACTTGTGTAGAGTGGTTCTATGGCTCTTGGGTTTCTACTGAAAATGGTGTCAAGTACTGTATTCCTATTTAGAATGTATTTTATTTTTACTTATTTCATATTATTGGTATGATATGTCTATGTTTTTTTATTTCCAATAGTTAATTTGTAGATTTTTTTGGTCTAAAATTGATTGTTATGTAACATTATGATTATATATTTTGTGTGTTAGTATTTTTTATTTCAATTTTAGTAATTACTGTCATATTCTTAAATAAAAGTCGATAGTTTTAAAAATAAAAAAGAACACACACTACACACACACACACACACACAAAACACAGATAAAAAAACGTCTAATTTCATTCTTTTAGCACTTGCACAATACACGAGTACCTTATTCATCATGGTTTCTACCAGCCTTATACAAATTATATCCTTTGACTTAGACTGGATCTGTTCTAAATCTTCTAGTTCTTCTCCTGTAGCCATGATTGAATTATGGTGTCCAGAGAGTGTTGTGGTAACACCTCTCTTTTAACACAAATATGACAGGTTTTGTTATAAATCTTGTAAATATAGAGACACGGTGGTCACTTAAGGTCTTCCCAGCCTAATAGCCAAAAATACCACCAAAACATAAAAATAAACTTACAATATTAGCTTAAAGATGTCTACTACTGTAAACTATGCAAACCCAAATAACAAACTGACAAGATTACATAGTGATTCAAGTTCTTTTAATTACCTCCTCCTAATTTGGTTTTCATGAGTTTTCTCCTATGAAAAGTATAAGTTATCTCCCCTGAAAACTTAAGAAAACAGTGATTATCTCCCATTTTTCTACAATTAAACTTGGATTTTTTTTTATGAAATTTGAAACAGAATCACAAAATGTGGCTTTCTACCATGAGTTTTTCTCAAATATACAATTTCATTTTTTTCCCACATTTAAGGAGTTTATTTCTCATAGGCTCCAATGTTAACTTTAATATGGATTATCTCTAACAAATCTTACAAAACTTTAAAAAACTCTCAACGAACATTTTTATTTTTAGATGTCTTAAAAGTGACAACAATTTGTAGAAATATTACCTTCCACTGGCCAGATATGAAATATAACAATTAGTGTGGGAATACCTTAATTGTCTTAAATGCTTGTTTTCTCCTCACCGTTCTGATGAATCTCATGCAATTGATGTAAAAGAAAAAAAGAATCTCAAAGATGAAAGTGATTTCTAGGGTTCAGGCTCAGCGATGGAGGAGGTCTCCGGCTAGTGACCGATCATGACGCCACTTGTGTAAGATAAAGAACTGATGTGTGCATAGTGGCCAACTTTGCTGAGTGTAACATTTGTGAAACTGTGACTGAGAAACTGAACACCCATATAGCATCAGCTTTTATTTATATGAAACAGAAAACATTTAAGATGCAGAGCTTTAGTTTGCTTTCAGGCAAATCTTCCAAGTGTTCCGTTTGAACACACATTTATTATTTTGATAATAATGGATTTTTTATTTCATAACCAACATATATCGAACTGCACCATCTAATTATTAAATGGAAACATGTAATATAAGCTTTAGTGTGCATTGATGCAAGTTTGCAGTGTGTTTGGTTTAAATAAACATTTGTTATGTGGAGAAAATCAATTGAAATTATTAGTTCAGTGAACATGTGACTTTCTTACATTTAAATAGAAACACTCAAAGTATTACAGAATATTAAGTTTGATCTTCAAGGAAAAAAATATATTTGTGATACTGATGAAATAAAATTCTGAATTCATAAATTTGTACGGACTGAACATGTGAAATTTTACATGAAATAATAGCTATGTTGCAGAGAGAGAAACAATTTAATGTGGTAATCTACGGGTGTTGATAATTACATTTTGATCAAAACATTTAAGAGTAAAGTAATAAATTAAGGGTTGAATATTAATGTGATGGAAAATGAATCTTGAGAGATTATAAAATGTCATTAGCAAGTATGAATTCCATACATAAATTAGGAATAGAAGCAATGTTAGGAATTCTTAATGGAAGTCGGTGGGTAATAAAGCAATAACAGTAGCAAAAGTAAAAACCGCAAAACCTTCTTAAGGTAATAAAGTACATACACAATGATATGCAAGGGATTCAGAATTGGCCATACAGTTGTGGTTATTGACTGACACTGAATCAGCTTCTTCCTGCTATGAGTTTAACCCTTTCCCTCATAGAGGAAACCATAAAAAGACCTATGCGAACAACATAAAACCAGATCAGCCTGCGAGTAACTCGCAGGCTGATCAGGTTTTATGTTGTTCGCTGCTCCTCAGTGGTCTGGAAATGAGGACTTTATACTCTTAATTTGGTAAGGTTTAACTGTGGTTTTCTGCAGATCAGGCTTTATGTGGTACCTATTGAGTGCATCAGAATGAGTCTGTATGAGGGAAAGGGTTAAGTCCAGGTCTCTGTACTTTGGATTTGATTTTCATATACTAACTTTCCCAAGGGTCATTCTTCTGCCTGAAATGAGCTGGACATTGCAGCATGTTTACTATCATAGCAATGTTTTATTGTCATAAAAGAAACAACATCTTTTGACATTTAAAGGCTGTCAGCTATTCTAATCATATTTTACATTTACAATGAGCAGCTAATGAAATCAGCGATACTCATTACAAATATTCACTCTGTATATTTTTGGATGTGTAAATCATCTTTTTATTTCTGACTGTTTTGAAAGTATTGTCAAGTTTCTTTATGATTTTAGCTTTTAATTTTCAACAAAGAATATTATTGATTGTGTCTGTTATACTTTAAACTTCAGTTTGTAATTTTGTCCCTTGGCAGCTGTGACATTATATTGCAGAGCACTGATTGACTAGCAAGCACTTTGCACGCAGATAGAGATGAAATGGTTTATGTTGTCATGGAATCGAGTCGTTTAGCATTGAATGGAAAGAAAGATGATTCCCTAGCTGTGTTGCTTGTGCTATTGTTTGCTTGGTGTTGTATGTCCAGGGGTTTTTCAGCCAATAAATTGTATGGCCAAAATATACATAGACCTTTCTCAAGTATTCTAGCTTGTTTTTTGTTTTTTTCTAGCTTGAAAATGGATTGCTACGATTTCTTCTTAGTAAAAGTGTTTAAACCTAATGAATCAAGTATTGAAGTATCTTCAGTGAAAGAATGAAGCATTTTGAAATTTACATTAAATTCATTATTTATTCCTTAAGCGTTTGATCATGATTCATCAAGCTGATTACATTTCTTAATTCCTTTCTTTTTTGCCATAGGAAAACTTCCAATTTATTTAAAAAGAAAATGACATTACATTTCTTAATTGAGGCCAGGGTCCTTACCCAATCATAGCTGTAAAAACCCCTGATGTAAATTTTTGAGGTCAGGATTGCGCTTCACAAAGTCTGACACAGGAACTACGGTATTTCTCACATGTTTATCACCAACTGGCAGCTTCTGAGATCTGCCAAGTGTAACAATCACCAGAAGCTTGACACAGTGCTGTACTTCATTACCAGTACATAGTATCAGTTATTTGTATGTACCAATTGACAGCCTTGGATCACGGCAGTGCTGCATATTTTGATTCAGTTACAATCATTATGTGGATTATAAGCAAGCTCACCGTGATGTCTCAAAGTTTGAATTGAACTAATTTTATATTCACTGTATATTAAGTCACAATAATATGTAGGACTATCTTAATAATCATCATCACCACCACCACTACCATCACCATCAATCATCATCATCATCTGAAGCATCATCATCATCATCATCTGAACTGATCTGTGTATCTTTGTGATAACTAATGTATTGATATATGTGTGAACTGTCCCAATACCTTGAAATCTGTCTAATGAGCCTCTAGGTCAAGGTGAAGTTAAAGGTCAATTAATGTCTCTGATATTTTTAACCAAGTTTTCAATGAAAATCCTGGTTATTAGAATGGGATACCTTTTGGGGTAGCTAGATAGGTGTCCAACAAGTTGTTTCTGTCAAATATCTCCTGTTTGAATAGAAATAGTTTTCATACTTCAGGATGATAGGGTCAAGGTCACTTACATTAAAAATAGATTTTTTTTTTGTTGTCTCCGTCAAGTAACTTCTTTTAAGAATTAGGAATGATAATCAGATTAAGAAGATGGATACCTTATGGGAAGAGGATGATTGGAATTGATTTTCTGGTCATTAGGGCTAAGGTCAAGGTCACTGCTACTAAAAATAGTTTTGCTTGCTTGGGGCAACACTTGAAAACCTAATTATCAAGTCATTTGACATGTTTCTTTTTATAATGTTTGGTTTTTGCATGCAAATGAACGAGTCACTTCAGGGAATCATTAAGCTGTGTAGTAAAATAAATTCTCTTAAAATCTTAAAAACTTGGTTTATTGAAACAAGTCTTTGTCACATGGTAGTTTACATTAATTGGATGAACTTTGGATTGTTAGGGTCAAGGTCATTGTTTCTAAAAATAGAAAGATACCACTATGAAAAGGCCTGAAGTGGATGCAAGAATTCTATAAGTGCTTGATACTTGCCTATAAGCAACAGTATAATGTTATCTCAGTCTTCATAAAATCATTCTCATATCATCTGGATTCAAATGTTTCCACTTATTGATATATCTTTTCCTGTCTTTTGACTTTCATGACATTTTCTTTATGAGATGGACACATATAATTTTATCACTAACCACAAAACTGTATTTAACAATCTGAAGCTATTCTATAAAATTCTGAGAATATTTTCATATTGTAATAAATGAAATTCAACATATCTTACATATAGAGGTGAAGCTTTTTTCTTCCAGTCACAGAGTTGAACTCTTTTCAAAACAAGACGTGACCATTGTGGTTTTTGACACAAATACAACTTCATAGCTGACTGAAAGCGAAGGGTAGCATATGGTTCAGCAGTACATTAGGCCTTTACAAATTTCAGCAATATCTTGGTCCAAGTATGGCTTAATGTCATTTTATGTTCTGCTTCCATGGGAAATCATTTCAAAGACTGCAGAGAGTGTTATTGTTATATCTTCAAGTAGGTTTCTGCTTATCTAATGCTGGGATGCTGTTTTGATCTCCTGCATGTTACAGTCTCCATCATTATTTATTTATATCATAGATAATGTTTATGTAATAAGATGATATATATTCAGTTAGGGGGTGATCATTATCTACTTTGGATTCTATAAAAGCAAATTGCAATATCCTCAGGGAGCATGTATAATTTTATGTCAGGTTTTATTGAATATAATGATACCAACTGGGGCCTTCAGATAAAACTTATCTGCAGATCACCATGGCTGACCTATATACTGCTTGACTTGTAACTCTGCTTTTATGGTAATGATTGGGGTTATTTCTCACAGAACAGACCTGTATCTTTAATAGGTTATAGAGTATGAAATTACATTAAGATGTTCATTCCAAGTGGGTAGAATGTGCTTTAGGAATGAATAAGATGAACACAATTATAAATAGATGACATTGCAAAATTTTCTAGATTATACTGATTTCAGTGCACTAGAAATTTTTTTGGGAAAAAGTGTGAAAATATTCTCAGAAAGTTTATAATTTCTCTCACTTTTGTCACTAACTTTGTGTTACTAACACTGTTTGTCTGTCTGTCTCTCCTCTCTCACCAAGGCAACATCCGAAGTTAATGTAGGTCAAGGTCAAGAACAGGACAATGATCCCGGATCGCAACAGGTTCAAGGTCAAGATGAACCTGAGGCCGAGGAAATTGACATTGACCTTAATGACCCTGAAGTAGCGAAGGCAGCAATGAAAATCCAGAACACTTTCCGTAAACATCTATCCAAGCACACTGTTGAGCAGCCAGCTGATAATGAGGAAGCTGACAAAGCTGAAGCTCAAAATGAGGCTGCAACTCAGAAAGAGGCTGAAGCTCAAAATGAGGCTGAAACTCAGAAAGAGGCTGAGGCCATTGCTAATGAATCTGCCACAGCTAAGACTGAGGAAGCAGGTCCAAGTGGAGAAAATAAGCCTCAGCAAGAGGAAGAAGAAGTTGACATTGATTTAACTGATCCTGATGTAGCAGCAGCTGCAGAAAAGATTCAGTTAGGGTTTAAAAAACATATGATGAAGAAGAAGAAGTGAGGATTGAGACTAATGACCTAGTTTAATGTTTCACATTTTCCCTCTTTGCACCTTGCTTAAGTTTTTTAGCAATAATCTTCATATGAATAGAGTAAAAGTCAAGAGGATTTAAATTTCGTATTGACACTGAAAATGAAGTCATATTTGGACATAATGAAGAAATTCAGAAAGCTTTGTGAAGATATACACGTTTTGAAGATATAATCTGAAGCACAGAAGAAATCAAGTGAAAGTTTACTTAACCCTTTCCCTCATAGAGGACACCATGAAAAGACCTATGCGAACAGCATAAAACCAGATCAGCCTGCGAGTAACTCGCAGGCTGATCAGGTTTTATGCTGTTCGCTGCTCCTCAGTGGTCTGGAAATGAGGATTTTGTAATTAAATTTGATAAGGTTTAACTGTGGTTTTCTGCAGATCAGGCTTTATGTGATACCTATAGAGGGCGTCAAAAGGAGTATATATGAGGGAAAGGGTTAAGGGATTTGGAAACTCATACTCAATAATAATGTAAAAATGTTTTAAGAATCATATGTATTATGTAGTATGCACCTTTGATTACAGTCTTAATTTTTTTTTTTTTTTTTTTTTAAGTAGAAATCTGTGATCAACTTAGAGAAACACTGAATTAAATACTGAATGAATTTCGTTTTGTTTCTAAGAAGCATTTTGGCAAATTTATTCACTGGTACGTATCTTATACATTATATGTACCATTCATTCTTAAAAAAAGAAAAGAATGTAATTGGATATTTATATTATAGAAATAAACAGCAAAAGGCACTGAGGATCATGATAGATAAAATTTTTCTCAGAGGAACATATAATAATTTCAGAATATTTGATTTATGATATTTATGTAATGTAGCTTATAGATGTTACTGGCACATTACAAAGCATATTCCTTACAGCAGCATGGCAGTAACTACTTCAATTCTAGATATTAAAGTCTGTTGCAAATGCACAAGTACTGTTCAGAGAGAATGTTGTGTATATTTTATAAGATAACAACAGTTTCTCTTCATTACGTATACTGTTATGGTTTGTTTCACATGCAAAGTCTTTTCAATTTAGTAATTCTCTGTGTTCAATTCCTCCCTGTTTATTGTATTTTTCAGCTGTCTACTTTAATCTACACAAAATGTAGTGCTATAATTGATATCTATCTGAAATCCGCTGCAATATTTCTTGCATTTTACAAATGTCTGCTTGAATGCCATACATATTTTCTTGAAATATTTTTTTTTCTATCACATTATAAGAAATATGCATTGGATATTATCTTCGATCCAGTTGTCGGATAGATGGGTATTCAAAATGGTGTTATAAACAAGACACTGTGAAAGGAATCTCTTTATTGTTTCCTGTGTAGAATGATTAGTGAATGTTGAATTTAGTTGGTTGAATTTCTAATAATGAATTTCAATAAAAAATCATTTGAAATGATAAACTTTGTTGGTGTGATCAACAGCTACCATATAAGTGTATACCACATAGTACACTCTGATGCTTGCTCCCTAGGGCAGTACCATTTCCATTAAAGTCTATATTTTAAACAGTTATTCAATCAAACAACTGTAGATTAGTAGTTACTGAACAATGTAATACATCAATTATTGATCAAATGTCATTTTTTAATATTTGGTATAGTTTTACCCTTGACTACATGAATATTCATGTACAAATTAATGATTTATACATGTATATTGAATTTTAAGTAGCATAAGAAACAATGATTTTCCTCTGCTATGCAAAATCTGATCTACAATATTGTAACGAGCAAACAGGAGACCCCGAACTAAGAGTTGTCTGAAGTTTTTACAACTTGTCCTAATCTCTCTCGACATTTCCTGGGTTGGACTAGTCTCTTTGCACCTGTGTTGTGGCCCCATGGTATTTGAATATAATCCCAAAATTGGTGAGTTTGAGTCCTGCTGGAGAAGGAAATGTTTTATATTCCCAGATGCAGTTTAACCCTTTTCTTCATATGGACTCATTTTGACACATTGGCAATCAGGGAAAACCATAGGAGCTGTCTGATCAGGGTCTCCTCTGTTTGCTTATACAATATTGTAGCTCAGATTCTACACAGTCTGCAGAGCATAGAAAAATCCACTGTTTGATATACCATTTAAAATTCAGTTAATTAATATTCATGATGTCATAAATTTATACATGAATATTCCTGAAGTAAAGGGTTAAACACTGATCCCAAGTCAGAAACTCCAAGGGGATTTGTAAAATTATAAAAACTTGTTTCTCATATGAATACACTAAAATGTAAATGTATTGCGAAATGCTTGAAATAATTTCACCGGCTCACTTCTGTTCCTCAGGAAGGAGTTTCTCTTGGGCATTTATCAAGGATAATATGGTAACTCAGGTTTTGAAAAAGTAGTTAAAGATAATATTGATCTTTGCATGTTGCCCCATCCCTGATGCTCCTGTAAGATGGCACACACAGCTCACACGTACATTTCAACTGTTGGTTATCATTATTAAAATGTATACCGGTAGTTTAAAGTATAAAAGCCTGATGCTTGGTGTCTAATGTAATGCTGTCCATGAATAATTCATGTGGCTTTAAACATAGCCTTCTCACACGTTGATAAAATGAAGACAGGCATTCCACCCACAGTGTGAGATACGCAGATCTTGCCCCCTTCCACATCAGAGAACTATTAATCATGGGGATCATCTGTAGATGCAACAAGTTTTAAACCATATCAGCTGGTAATGAATATAATTTTTATATTGTCAAAAAAAAAAATGAAAGAAATCTAAATTTGAACACGAGCCACGAGCTCATTCCAGGAGCTTTTTGATTTGTGTCTCCTTTGTTTGTTGATACAATGTTGTAGCTCTAATTTTATACAGTCTGTGCATCAAAGGAAATTGATTAGTATATATTGTTTATAAGTTCAGAAAGTTAATATTCAACAAGTTATAGATTTGTATGTGAGATTTATTCATGAGGTAAAGGGTTAAGAAACAGTAATAAAACACTGAACACATATATCCTCTGAAAAATGTTGCAGGGCCAATAAATGGCATCTCTCTCTTTAAAGTTTTTTCAAAAAGTTATGGCCCCTTTTACACAAATTACATTTGACTATATTACAGAGTTATTACCATTGCATATATTTTAATTGTTGAGACAAGGTAGTATCGCAAATGGTATCAATCCTTTATTTTGATCATGATTATATATAGACTCAATTTCATTTTGAGGCACTGGCAAACAGCAGACCCAGATCAGACAGTTCCTTTAAGGATCTCCTCTGTTTGCTTATACAATATTGTAGCTACAGATTCCACACCGCCTGCATGGCAAAGAAAAATCCATTATTTTATATACCAATTAAAGTTCAGTAACATATGAATATTCATGAGGTAAAGGGTTTATCATTTTCAGTGATACTCAAGTTTATCTTGTTTTACAATGAATAATTATGTTTTTGCTAAAAACAATGCTATTTCATATTAGAAATACAAACAGATAATATCAGCTTAATACAATTGAAATAGCAAATATCAAAAGATAATAAGATTTATAATATATCAAGTTAAGATCCAAAATCATATGTCAGCTTTTGAATATAATATGGTTCAAAATAAATATTTCCTTTCTTTCTGTTTTCAATGTTCTTAGAGTAATGTTTTGAGTGAAGTATGGCCTGGTTTAGACAGAAGTATGAGATCTTCAATCAAAATAATTGTATTTATCTCCTTCTGTATCCTTCCAAATGCAGAATCAATTTAAAAAGAAGGCAAATAAACATAAGATTATACGATTTCTATCATTTCCAGATCTCTGGTCTAGACTTATGATCAACTTGACTATTGTTTTATTGTTAAGAAGAACGCTGGGCTTGCGTGGCCAGCCATCATAAACTTACCGCTGAGCAATTATTTATTTGTATGTGATATAAACAAAGACTCCTGGGAGGAAAGTTTTCCTGCATGAGGGTGCCATTGGCGGTTGATGGAAACAACAACATCATATAGAGTTATCTGAACTGGTCGGTCTCATAGGCTGGCAATGGGTAGTTTTTCTTTTCCTATTGGTATGATGAAGGGCCTCTTTGAGGCATTGTCACATGTTTTCCGAGTTGGACTAGTGCTTTCATAGGCCAGGGAAGGACATAAAAGTTTTTGCCCCTAACAAGGATTGAACCAGCAACATCTAGATTTGCAGACTCGGTTTTCAAGGTCAAAATCTGGTAACCATGTTATAATATTGGGTGGCATTGAAACTATATAAGAACAATAACCAATAAACACAGATCAGAATTGATGAAATATTTATCTTTATTTTCCACAGAGCAATTAAATATTTATCTTTATTTTACACAGAGCAATTAAATATTTATTTTTATTTTACCCAGAACAATTAAATATTAATTTATATTTTACACATAGCAATTAAATATTTATCATTATTTTACACAGAGCAATTAAATATTTATCTTTATTTTACACAGAGCAATTAAATATTTATCTTTATTTTACACAGAACAATTAAATATTTATCTTTATTTTACACAGAGCAATTAAATATTTATCTTTATTTTACACAGAACAATTAAATATTTATCTTTATTTTACACAGAACAATTAAATATTTATCTTTATTTTACACAGAGCAATTAAATATTTATCTTTATTTTACACAGAACAATTAAATATTTATCTTTATTTTACCAACAATTAAATATTTATCTTTATTTTACACAGACAATTAAATATTTATCTTATTTTACACAGAGCAATTAAAACAATCTATCCTGATGTTGCCAAATAGGACTGAAACTTTCATAAGCATTTTGGTCCATGCGTCTACCCCTATTATAGTAAACACAACGAATACTTGCGTTTCTTTAGCTGGCTGGCGATGTGCTTCTGAAGAGTTACCAAAATTTATGATCCTTATTTAACTCATGAATGTAATATTTTCTACTGATAAATCTTGTAAATCACTTACAATTTTGTGCAAAATCTCTGTTTATCAACAACAAAAAAACACTCAAAGTTATTGACAGAAATGCATCGTTTAATTCTCATAGTTGGAATGGTACTCGTATTTTTCCCAAATAGGTGACTAAAATACATCCTGTTGATATTCCAGTGTCCATTAGGACAATAACCAGAATGTGTCTGTGTGAATGTTTATATAGAAAAGAGTACCATTGTCTGCAGTATCCACAAAGTCTAAAAAAGATTTCTCAGCAACAAAGTAAAAGGAAACTGGCAGTTCAACAAGTTTATAGGGAACTGGAGACTTATTGGATCACCACTCCGTCACTGGGGGAGTGATCAAACCGTCCCAGTAACACAGTCCAGACACTTGTATTGTAATCTAGATAGATGGTTATGTGCAGTCTGTAATGGTTCACATAAACTTACAGAGGCTCTCAGACAATTAGCAGATGCCACTATCTGATGCCCATTGTTTTGGTCAAATAAAACTTGAGCCGTATTGTCATTTACTGGAAGTGTTTAAGTGTTAGAAATAATGCCATATAGTTCAATAAGGAGACCATCAAAACTAAAGAAATATTCATTAAGTTCATTGTTACTCAGGATAAAAATAAAACAACAAAATTTTTTTTGTTGTAAATGTCCATTTATAGAGGTTATAAAGAAAATGTTTTTTGATAGTAATAAAAACTCTCTACATGTGCACAAATAAGAGCTGATAAGATTAGATAATCCAACCCAAGTGACATATGAACTTTCTGTAAGTGCACAAATAAGAGCTGATAAGATTAGATAATCCAACCCAAGTGACATATGAACTTTCTGTAAGTGCACAAATAAGAGCTGCTCTGGATATTCCAACCCATGTAACAAGATTATATTTCCCTATGTAGCAGCCTTGTTACAGCAAGTGAAGTTAAGGAACTTCTTTACCTTTCATCTTAATTATTATACCCCCGAAACGAAGTTTGGGGGGGTATATAGGAGTCAACCGGTGGTCGGTCTGTCGGTCGGTTGGTCGGTCGGTCCAGCGGTCCGTTGCATTATTGGAATTCAATACAACTTCATGCAATGATCAAGCACATGGAGAGGAAGTGCAGTGCACAAGAACCATAACTCCATCTTGACTTATTACAGAGTTATTGCCCTTTGTTATTTTTAACTTGAAAAGGTTCGATTTCAAAACAATTTCATACAATGGTCAACCACAATATGAGGAAGTGCAGTGCACAAGAACCATAACTCTATCTATAGGAATTACAGAGTTATTGCCCTTAGTTACTTTTCCTTGTCCAGAGTATAACTTGTAAACTACTTGTTGGATTTCAAAACAATTTCATACAATGGTCAACCACAATATGAGGAAGTGCAGTGCACAAGAACCATAACTCTATCTAGAGTAATTACAGAGTTATTTCCCTTTGTTACTTTTCCTTGTCCATAGCATAACTTGAAAAGAACTGGTTGGAATTCAAAACAATTTCATACAATGGTCAACCACAACCTGTGTAACCCGGCCAAAAATCTGGAAAAAAAACTAATGTAAAAATGTCTTTTTCATACTCTTCTTCTTAATCCTAATAACTTCATCATTTCTAAAGCAGTATTGTGGGGGTATTAATCACATTTAGTGATAGTTCTAGTTTAAATCAACTGTTAATTGATACTGGGTCTTACCTGTTTTTGTCCATGTCTATGGTGGACAAAAATATAACAGAAGAAAAACAAACATTGTTCGTCTGTTATGAAAAAATCCAGTTGATTCGTTTTTTCCCTCAGATTGTTTGTCTCCAATGTTTTGATCGGCTAGTTTCTTCCTTGTTTTCATTAGTTAGAAAATTCTTAATTTTGATTGGTTGTTTATTAAAGCAGCTCATTCACAGATGGCCTATATGTGTGCAATTACTATATCAATACTCATCAACAGACAACTGGTCACCCATTTATTAACCCTTTCCCTCATATAGACTCATTTTGACGCACTCAATAGGTACCACATAAAACCTGATCAGCAGAAAATCACAGTTAAACCTTACCAAATTTAATTATAAAGTCCTCATTTCCAGACCACTGAGGAGCAGCGAACAGCATAAAACCTGATCAGCCTGCGAGTTACTCGCAGGCTGATCTGGTTTTATGCTGTTCGCATAGGTCTTTTTATGGTTTCCTCTATGAGGGAAAGGGTTAATACAACCATCCGTGATTGCTAAATAAATGGGTGGTTTCCCCATCACAGGTTATAACATCACAGATGGTATTGAAACTATATCTTGCATTATAATACCTATATTTAGATTTTTTATTACTATTTGTCGTCTCTTGGCTGATCACATTCACTCTTTGTGTATGTGCTTACTTCATATGCTGAAGTTACGAAATCGCTACCCTGAACTGGTGAAGATCGTGTCACATGGTACTGCAAGCACCTGCTTTGGAAATACCATATTCTATGTATAACTGATTTTGTCGAAATCACGTTTACAAAAATAGTGTTATCCATGCAATGTGACCCACATTTGTCAAGTTAATTTGTCACAAAACAAAGACTTCACCAACATTAACGAAGGAGAGTGGATATTTTTTTATTTTTTTAATTGTGACAGAACATCTGTGAACGAGCTGCTAAAATACCCTTTTTTGATTAGTTTATTGCTAGATCTTATAATTTTATCAGCCATTTATCCAATTCTTTGATTGAATAGTGAATTTATATTATTATTATTATTATTATTATTATTATTACATTATCATTAATGAGTTATATTCTCAAATGAAAAAAGTTATTTTCTAGTTGACATGTTGTTTTAGCTATATTTAGTATTGTTGCAGTTGTTTTCAGTTATTAGTTAGTTTGTAGCTAGACAAACATATGCTGAACATTTTATCTCAAAACAATCTGGTCTATGAATATACAATGGAACAAGGTAAGTAAAGTTACTGTTCTTACCTTGTTTAGTGTTAAATTTGCAGACTTTTTTTCTGCTTGTTTGATTTTGACCCTTTTTGCTACATGATGCCTGTTTGGTTTTTGTTGTTTTTATAACCAACATCAATACTGTCTATAAACTGATTGTCAGATCATATGTTGTACATTATTTTGTTTTCTAATTTTGCCTCTGTAACAGATTGATTTGCATCTTGCTCATTTTTCTTAACATGTCAAGTTATTTTGCTATGGACTTTCAAGTATGGCTGGAAAAAAAAAGGATGATCAAAGGCCAACTATGCATTTTGCAACATTGAGATTAGAGAAAATTAAAACTTTCAAAGTTTTGGAATGTATTTTTGGAGAGATAAATTTAGTCACAGCCTGTCAATGAAAGCCCTAATAATCTGTGTTCAGGCAACTTGCAATCTTTAAAAAAAAAAAGCATCTTTTTTTCATAACTAAAGAATATAACAGTGTGGTAGATAACCAAAATAACTTTTTTAATTAAATTGATTATTCACTTCATAAACCAGATAGGGATAGTATAGGGATCAAACATATTGTGGCCATCTGGTTCAGTCCCATTGTGCCTGGTTTTACAAAAAATAGTTCAACATTGTTGAGCCACCACACTGTAGGTAGTGGTGTGGGGGGGGGGGGGGATAAGTAATATCATTTAATGATAGCTCTATTTCTTTTTTCTTCAAATTTTATGGTCAGGAGGGTAGAAGGTGTTTCCTAATTAAGGTCAAGTTGCCAGAAACAAAGAATTCTGTACAGGCCTTGCAGCTGTTTTACTCATCCTTTTCCAGCCAAACAAAGCAGACCTTTGCTTACATGGTGTATGTTTGCAATTGTTTTTCTTTGCACATATCTTTGCACTTCTTACTGACCAATTCAATAATTAAATCCATGGTTAAGTAAACAGCATTTTGTTTACAAGGTTTCGATTAGCATTATTCCTGTGCTTAGGATTCAGCTATTTTTATCTTGAGGACAGTCCTTATAAAAATGTGCTCAGTAGTATTAATACTTCTTCATGAAACAATTTGAGCTCATCTTACTAGTTTTGAGAGCAAAATTCAAAACTCCGTTGATGAAGGACTTTTCCTTCCATGAGTGACTGATGTCAGTTGCTAAAAAGCAGCAAAAGTGAAAAATTGCCATGGCGACAGCGGCACCAAGAACATCAAGATTGTTAAACTGACATCTGTAGGAGTATTATAACACAGTAATAGCCATGTGACGACATACCTCCTGGTCTTGCGTGGAATATTCCACCTCCAGTCCTTGTCATCTCGATCCCTTTTAAGAATTATTCTGTTTTTGGAAATGAGTCACTGTGCAAAAGAAGCTCAATGTTACCATGCTCTTTAAAGGGACAGAACTGTTGAAGACATGCTGGTAGTGATCCCCAAACAAAATGAGATCTTGTATAATTTTAAAAACTGAATCTTTTAGTATGATTAATTTCAGTTGCTCATGTTGGAGTATCTTTTAATGTTTCTGGTTATAATGGTCACAAATTAATTTGGATGTAAAGAAATTCTCAGAGTGGTATACGAATTCCTATTATCCAAGTAATATTGGTCAGTGAGATCTTTTGGTGTTAGATGGGTAAATCAAAGGTTAAATTTACAACAAAATTAAAATGAATTCTTTCACTTTGTATGTATTGCTTAACAAGACATTTAGTGTATTGTCAGTTTTTTTTTCAGTGAATTATCAAAAGAATAGGGATGCATTTTTGCCGATTTTTAATAAAAAACATTCAGTTTAGAATGGCATATGCTGCCAGCATGTTAAAAAAAGGGACACAGGTTCTTTGTGTTCACCAGGTCAATCATTGATCACAGTAATATCCCAGTGACTAGGAAGTGGGTATTCTGATGACTTTGTTTAGATATATCTGTTAATGCTGGAGCAATTCATTTCTCTGTAAATTGGAAAGGTCTTTATATCACTAGTGAAAAATATCACTTAAAATCTCATCAAGAAGCATGTAAAACTATCAAATAGTATTTCACCTTTATCTTTTTAAAATTATTTTAACTAACATGGTGCAAGTGCAGTGTCCATGAAGAAAAGGGTAATCTAATGTCAGAGGGCATGGAGCTAATTTTAACCTTTGACCTGTGTGCTGAGCTTATATAACCTGTGTGATGTGTGGTTGCTTAACCTCTAATCCAGGATAAAAAAGACAAACAGGCCACTGAGGCAGACACACCTAAAGAAGAACAAGGCAAGGAGGAGGAGGAGGAGGTAGATATTGACCTTAATGACCCTGAGGTCGCAAATGCGGCCCTCAAGATCCAGGCAGGGTTCAGAGGTCACCAGAGCAGGCAGCAGATCAAAGAAATGAAGGTAGGGTTACCTAGGCAACCATGAACCTCCATGGGGTTAAATGACATCGCTGATCTACTAGAGATCTTATTGTGATCTTATCTAAGGTGTTGGTAGGTTTTTGAACTTAGTGATATTTTATTTTTATATTGGTATTTGTTTTTGAAGATTTTGGTATTTGTTTTTTTATTATTTTTTGCTGTAGTTTAGTTGTAGTGTCTTGTATTGTTAAGTTGTTTTGTTTCAGAAACTCAAACATAGACTTCTACATTGTGTTAAACTTCCTTACAATGTAACATTTGAAAATTGTTTTTAAGAAAGTTGTATTCATTACAAACCGTGGTCTTCTTTGATGAATTCAGTACAGTTCATATTTCATTATCCGTGTTTGGAACAGGGTTAAAATGACATAATCTATGACTATAATAATTATTTCTCTAATTATATAACTTCATAATTGTTCGAACTTCAGTTCTACATGCTACCAATCAGACGAAATAACCAACATAATATAAACCAGTGTAAAACTGATGTGCCTGTAAACAGCTGGTTTGTTCACGCAGCTGTAGTCATTGCAATAAGGAATTTAGATGAACAAGCCCGAATCACTTTTGTACTGACTGTATGAAATTCAATAATTGAACAGGTTCCAGTATAAGTAATTTCCCAGTCTTGGATGTTTGCCTATTTTGGCTATTGTTAGTAATGATCTACTCATCAATACTTTTCTGCTGCCAACCAGTTGAGATGATGCTACTAAACCTGATAGGCAGAGAATATCTTGCAGATTAATCAAGTTTTATATTGGTCTTACACACAATAAAGTTAATAACCAAATGGTAATGGATAAGATAAAATATTTTAAATAAGGATGTCATGAAAAAGTTACATCTTTAACGCTTTATTTAGGTTTTTTCAAGGAAGATAGTGTATTGCATCATTTACATACTCAGTCGAAATACAGAAAGTATGCTGAAGACATATTTCCAAGACAAGCCATGTATATGACTCAATAGTTATGGATATTGGACTAGATTTTCCATGATGACTGTGCACATCTCTGATAGACAGGGCTTCCACACTACCTGGGATTCTTGAACATTCTTTTATTTTCTGTCTCACTTTCCTGGTCTGGAAGAGTGATCCAATTTGATAATTTAAAACACACACAGAACATTATCACCCAGAACTAAGTCTGGAAGTCATAATTATTTTTAGCAAAAAGAAAAAAATAACATCTTGCATATTACGTTTCTTTGAATGGCTTTAGCAATCATTTACCAGTTTGTAATTTAAAGTATTATTATTATACCAAAAAACATTAACATGTGGCAAAGACTGGACTGTCTGTTGTTGTTTTTTCTCTTTATTTAAAATGATTTGCCCACAGCCCATCCAAATCTTTGTAATAGATTTAGATTAAGACTCAAATATATATACATGTATGAACTTTTTGTAAGGTAGTCAGTGGGATGGTTCCCTGACCCACTGCTACCTAAGAATGAGTATAATAAAATATTAATTAACAAAAGACTGAATTGCAAGTCCTAACATAGTTCAAATCATTGGCCCCCTTTGAAATGTTTAATTTGCTGATTGTTTCTGTTATACAGTTAAACATGTACACTATAGCACAGTATCTAGGTTTGAACCCCAATTAATTCAGCATTAATTACAAAGCTGTAGTGTATATCCTTGATATTATTTCCCCAGAAACTGTGGGAGCCCTGAATGAAGATTAGTTGGGAAGAGTTCCCCGCGGGACCCTTCCTGCTCCAACGCTTAGACTGGCAGATAGAGGAGGGAGGGGAAATGGGACCCGTACCATTATTGATATTGCATCCTGAATAATTAATGTACAACCTCGGCTTCCAAACAAAACGCTTCTCCATTTTAGAAGAGTATATTAATAGTCAGTATTGAAGACACAGGATCCCTTGTTGTGTAAATAGCTGTAAATAGGATTAGAGGTTAACAGTGTACTCACTGGCTCTCTCGTTTAGGTCCAAATTTTCTTCTGAAACTTTTGTTGTAAAATATTGATCTTAAATCATTTGGGTTTTAGACTGATAGAGATATTTAAGAAATGCACTTCACTTTGAAGGATGAAAAATACCATCTCATGATATTGGAATTTCTGGTGCTGAGTCATTAGGTTGTAATATGATGAATGTCAGAGTTAAAAAGTACTGGATTCTCAAACAGATCATAAATTTCAGGGGCCTGACTGCCAAACAAATTTAAGTGCAAATAGAAAAAGAAGGAATCATGGTATAGCCCTCAGTTTATGAACTCAGTATACTAGATCATTGAATGCTCCATAAAGGTTTTGAACTTTTTGAAAGTGATTATTTTTCCTTTCATCTTTTGCTGACATCATTTTCAGGACTTTTAGATATATTTTTCTGTAATTTTTAACATGTGCATGCTGACAATTTTCTGCTATCAGCAGTCAGAATATAGAATTAAGCAGGCAAATTCTTTTGGTGTATGCATGATCAGCTCACCCTTGTAGCTTATAATGACCAGTGGAACAAGTGAACAATTTCATACATTTTTTTCTTAATTACAATGGCATGTTATTGATCATCGGCATTTAGATAAGTTGGATTTAGTGACTGGTTTCAGAGAATGTGATAATGGTATATAGTTATTAGTAGTTTAGTAGTTATTGTAGACTGAATGGTAGTATATTATATATGGTAGTATATTATATAGTTATTGTAGAGTGATACATCCTGTGTTGTGTGTACGTCAGAGTACATCCAGTAGTGTAGCTTAGCATTATATCAGAATGCATGTTCATATCTTAATTAAGAGTCAATTTTTTTAATACTATATATACAGAGATGTCCTGATATGCTAATATATAATTTCATCGTGCAACATTATCCATTTAAATGTTCAAACATTAAACATCAAAAGTCACTGAGCTAACACCTGACATCTGGCCCCAAGTTCTCGAAGATATTTAAAATTGTTCTCATACTCAAAGTCAGATATAGTTCATCATTGATGTTCAACTATATTTGATCTATCGCAGTTGTGCTCACAACGTCTTTTGAGGACATTCTCAGCTAAGTCAAATTTTGTACTCAATTATGCTTGAGACAGTGTTTGAGAACGCTCCGTATTACTTTAACTTAAGCTTCAATGTGATTTTTGGGTGAGAATCACACTGCGCAATTAATATCAAACTCAGGCTGACAATTGAGCAGATATTTAAATATTGTAAAGTATATCTCAAGAACACGGGGCCTGTAGTCTGACTTGAGGTGGTATCAGCATGCTTCATAACTAAATATGATGAGGGGAACCATCAGATTAACATGAGCACACAGCGTAAACATTGCAGGGCCCAGTGATTCATCAAGTCTGGGAATCTGTTCTCCCTGTAAAAAAATCTTAAAATATTCTAGGCTGGGCATTAATAAATTCATAAATTTATCTTTGATCGAAATTGTGTTTTGGAAAGGGATGGGTTTTATTTTTCATAATAATAATGATAAAAGAAAAAAACATCAAAGATAAAGATTGGAAATAAAAAAAAAAAATGAATAGTAAATGTCATATTTTAGAGAGAATTGATTAGTAATAAAGCTGTATGTCTGAAAGTGATGTTTTAACAAATTTATCAATGATAAAGATGTATTTTTTAAGTGATATACATGTATTATTTTCTAAGGTTTTTAAAAAATATATACTAATTTAACTTTATATTTTAGTAACAGTTATTTGATCAAATATCATACAGTTACTGATAAAGAATCAGACTAAATTGACACTTACCATATTAAATTTCTTAATTTGACTTGTCCATTCTTCAATTTTGACTGTACCATTAGTTTTTTTTTTATTTGGGGTGCTTGGTAAAAATTTCTTTACTGAATAGCAAATGGTGCATATCATGATCAGACTGCACAGATATGTTGGCTGATCTTGATCTGCACTGGTTGTAAAGGCAGGCACAAGTGCCCACAGCATTGTAAGGGTTAAATTGAATTGGATAATAGTGCTTAATGACAAATCTGAGAGAACATTGAATCCAGAGTCTTGACTGTTCTGTGAGTACTAACTGCTTGCCAATGCTGCTATAATGCTTAACCAACAAGCCTGACCAAACTGATGTCACTCTGGCTGATCAGGCTTTATAACAGTCTAACAACATGGTGTCTGTTACATTGTTCATTTTGATTGTTTACCACATGAGATCTCTTGAAGAAAATAGGACTAGCAGGGGTTTCCCTTGTTGTTGTTTAAATGGGGGTCAAATGACCACTTGATGTGTAAATAAAGAGACACATTTTGAGATATTTTGGGGTTATTTAGGAAATTTGAGAGTCAAAACTGACAATTTTGTGTGTCATGGAAAACCCTGGATCAGAGTATAAAACCTTACAAGTCTTTATCAACTAGAAGCCTGATCTGAGGTTATAAATGCTCCCTCCTCATGAATAAATTAAGAGTGGATAGTTTTTCTGTAAAACCTATTCAGACCAAGCGTGGTCCTTTCCAGTGTTTACAAGTAAAATTTCAACCCCACATTTACTTATTATTCAAGGGCTCCTTTCAATTCCTGACTAGGTCAGCTGATCACAAATGGTATCCCATGTGTTCTTTTATGTAAACAATGACATCCTTTAGTCACATGATATAACAGTGTAGCTATTGGATAATACGGTGACTTAATTTGAATATTCTTGTAAACACTGGGAGGGTGGATGGCCTGCAACCTCATCAGATTTACCATTGGTTATATGATACTGGTATATTGTGGAATCAGTTATTTTGTGAGGGGCTAATTTTTTCATTGATTTCATGGACAGCTTTATCCATGGATATTAAACATAAGAAAAATGTTAAATAAATAGACCTCATTTCTTCTAGAACATGAATATATGTAGCATTGACATTGACTGTATTATAGTTTCCATATAATTCACTGTCAAGGAAATTTAATGATTTTACAGTGACATGCATGTGGTAAATGATTAAAGGAGGAATTGTTCCAATGTAATTCATCTGTAACTCTGCTTTTTAATAACTCACACTGTCTGGTAGGCACAAAAGGAGGGGCAAGAAACACAAAAGGAAGATGCTGAAAAAGCTGATCTAGATCTAAATGATCCAGAGGTGGCTGAGGCAGCACTGAAAATCCAGACCGGATTCAGGGGATATGTAGCACGGAAAGAGGTTGCGGAGATGAAGGTGTGTTAGTGTAGACCACACCCCTCCCACCACCCTAACCCTCACACTGACAATATATTAATAACAATAGCTTAATTATAACTCACTGCACTCCTCATACTGTATTCAGGTCTGTTCAACAAAATGTTTCCAGTTCCATTAGAATATAAGAAATGTTCTAACACTAATGTATCAAATGGGTCAATTCCAACCAGACATGCAGACACTCTTTTGACCTTTGATTGAGAATAGAATAAACACTTTCATTATTTGTTAGAATCTTTGGATTAAATGTCATTACCATTCCTGTTGTTGAAATCTTGTTTGATCATTCTTTTAGTGATTTTTGACGCCACTGGCATTTCAGTGTATTTGTGCATCTGCTTGTCCGTATTACAAGTTTGATATGGATCAAAGGATTCTCATATAAATTGGTGGTAAGGTTTGCCTCAGTAAGATGTTTTGCATACAAGAGTAATGGGTCCCTAGCTCCAAGGTCAGGGTCACACTTAGAAGCAAAAGATCATCTTGATTGATTTGCTGGTCTGGCTGTAATTAAATATACCTTGAGCTAGAAATTTGTTCTTTAAATATTTTAATTTCCTGGGAAATTTTAAATTAAACCCATTGTTACTTCTCATATCCTTGTGCACTTGCATTATCCTTCACAAGTTTCTTCATATATCCACCGTTTTACCGTGGAACCATTTTGTAAATTAAGTCTTTGAAATGCATTAGCTTAACTAAACAAAAGCTATCTTGCTTCCATTTCTTCTTAATTTCTAGCTGTCAATTTTTTACTAATTCTAAATCAATATTGCATTTCGATGCAGAGTTTAAAGATACCTAACAACACTTAGAAACTTTGGTTACAATATCTTTGTCTAAGTAATAAATCCGATCCATTGCATTTGACTGACAATATCTCTAGATTGCTATCTTTCCATGCCAGCTTCACCTATCCATCTAATATGTCAAAGTTAACAAGCCATGTTAACAAGCACATGGTTGGCAGTTCTTAACCGCATGTGTCACTGTGAAACTGTTTGCTTTTAATAGATAATCTTATTTGCAGGGATTTCATTTTTCTCATGGACCCTCAAGGTCTTGTTCAGCTAACTTTTTTCTTGTTGCTTTTAACAGTCTTGCCAAGGACGACATCTTTCTCTTATCTAGTCAGTGCTTGTTTATTTGTTATTTCCTCTTTGCAATCCTCTAATGCAGGAGCAAAAGATGAAACCAGAAACATCTGAGACTGCTCCTGAGGCTAAGGATAAAGAGGAAGAGATAGATATAGATCTAACTGATCCTGAAGTGGGCCAGGCAGCCCTTAAAATTCAGGCTGGTTTTAGGGGTCACAAAACTAGAAAAGAAATGAGAGAAAAGCAGGTGAGACAATGAAGAAAGTTATTGAAATAAGTGAAAATTAGATGAATATGGAAAAAAAGTCTATTTAAGAAGAAACTGCTCTATTAGTTTCAGTTACTGCTAAAAAATTCTCCAGAGGATTGTTTTATATAACTTTCTTATTTTCACAAACAATGAGTCAACAAAGTAACATTTCCATTGATAACTTAGAACATGCCAAAAAAATGGGATAAGAATAAGAATGGTACAAAATATTTCGGTGATAAAATACCTGTAAAATGATGAACCCTTACTTAACCACAGGCTTATGTAAAATTGGACACAGTGCAGATCATGTAAAACCCATCAATGTAGCGGAAATCCAATACCATATTGTCTCTATAATTTATTCATTAGCATCAGGTATGCAAAGCTATGCTGAAGTTTGGACCATAGTACAGCATTATAGTTCTCCAGTACAGAGCAAGATTCATTATCACATCAAAGATCCAAATCTTAATTAATTTGTTAAAAAGCAGTCAATGAAGCATTCAAGTTTCTGTCGTTAAGAAAGTATTTATAACCCATTCAGGAATAAGTCAGTCGTTCATATAAACAGACATGTTACAAATCCATTTGTTGTTTTTGTATGAACCAGGTTGACCATCCATGACCTTTTAGATTTGCATGATCTGACAAAAGATTACAGTTTTATTTCCACCATAACAAGGATATAACAGTAGTCCAGGTGGCACTGTTTGGGGTTAAGTTTTATTGTCACCAGTTTGAAAGGTCACCACTGGTATCTCTCCATTGATCACATGATATCCTAGTGTTGCTATTGGATAATCTGATGAACTAATTTGAATATTTATGTATTAACATTGGAGAGATCAATGAAAGTGATATGTAGATAAACTGGACCCTAAGAAAGCCTTATAGAGGATCTGCACTGGACCTTAACATGCTTAATTTCTGCTACTGTGTTGTGTGTTGCTGACATGCTTGTGTGCTCTAACTGCTTAACTGTCACGTAACCCCAGGATCAGGACCAGGCTGAGAGGCCGGCTGAGACTTCACAACAAGAGGCTGGTGAGGCAGGAGATCAGGCCAAACAAGACACTGATGATGTTGATATAGATTTAAATGACCCAGAAGTGTCCCAGGCAGCCCTTAAAATTCAAACGGGGTTCAGGGGTCATTTAGCCAGGAAAGAGGTGGCTGAGATGAAGGTGTGTCCATAGAGGCGTGGCCCTATTTACATAAGCCCGCCCCTAGTTGTAAATATTGCCACTGCTCCAACTAACACCTAATTTAAACACTAGTTGTAAATATTGCCACTGCTCCAACTAACACCTAATTTAAACACAATTTGCACTCATACTATTGTATCTACACATCTGGATTTTCATATGACAGGCATGGTTTCTTTGAATCCCATATATCCATGTAGAATAATGATTAATTTTCAGTGAATTAGAGTTGATGTATTTTATAGTTAGAGTAGTTCTAGTTCTCTCTGTGATGATTCAAGGCATATTTTCCTGTATGTTATTGTAATATGCAAATTTTCTGTTTCAGATGCAAATTAATGATATTTTTCATGCTCTTTTGTATTCATTTATTCACAGGATTTATCACACTCATCACCTCTGTTATATTGCATGAATATGTGTTGTACTATTTAGTTTTGTTTCATTTTAACAGCCAGTGTAATAGAGTGTTTACAAAGTGTCTTAAAACAATTACACAATGAAATGCAGCATCAGCAGTTGGCCAAATACAAATACTGCAAGATTAAATAACAATTTTCATGATTATTTGATAATATTTTTTAAAATTAATTCCAACAAGGAAATATTATTCTCATGGCATGTGTTTTTCTGATTGCCCCACTGAGACTTTTCTGACATTTCTAAATGTCATTGAAAGACATTTGCCCAGATTCCATTGCCTGGAGAACTGCTGGGTATGTCACTGACTTGCGGTGCTGCCATCTGCAGTTGTGCATTATCCACTATTGAACACAGCTATCTTGCATAGCAGTATATTTAGCAACACTAGACTTGTAGTTGCATGGAAATTACTTTCAAGGAAAACAAGAAATATCTTTAACATTATATTTGGCATCATAGGAATGATCATATAATGATGAATAATGTATATGAAATATAATATTGGAAGTACTGATCAAGTATCTTGGATACATAATTTGACATTATTACCTACAAACACCCAATGTATTAACTGCACTTCTTAGTGCCAGGCAGTCATAATACTGCTTAAAAATAAAATTCTCAACAGTTCATCAGATTCTCTGCTGTATGACAGCTTAAATTTTACCTTTACAATTCATGTGTTAACTTATGTTTACAGTTTTACATTTCATTTTTGCATCTTTCATAGACATATAGATCAAGACTCAAAATGACACTACTAACAAAAAAATGTTAAATACAATAAGTGTGGAATAATTGCCTCATAAATGTCACATATTAACTTTTTGTTGACAGTTTCTTTATATTTGCTGAAAAAAATGATGAAAAAAATAAATATCCAAGACTGTTTCTTGCTTTGCATATTAACGATATTCTTGCATTAAAAGAGAAAGTTAAACACACTTGCCCTTTATAAAGTAAATATTTATTTCTTATTATTTATTTGTGTAATAGAAATACTATATATTGTCTTTTTTCTTTTATTTTAGTCTCACAATTTTTTTATAGCATTAAGATTTTGAAGGTCATAGTCTTAAGTTATAATTTAGTAAAATATATAATATTCTAAAGTAGACCACTTACTTCCTCTTGGTTATCTGCAATACATAAGTGTATTATAGGGGGTAACATTTAAAGCAGTTAACTAAATGTTCATTTTGAATAATTTTAGTTTGTCTATATTTTAGAATAACAATTTAGAATTCCTTTGTTCTTCCTCAAACTAATGCCCTTGTACTGTTTATAATTCAATTATGCTGTCTGTATAGTGTTTGTTTTATTACATCAGCTGGAAAACTTAATTTTACATTGAACGTGCAAGCCTACACAATACAATTAATACTGTGAAATATTGAGATAAATGGAGATTTATCTTATTTAAAACATTTATTTCAGGAATTTACTTTTGTGTCTCTGATGTTAGAACAATTTATGTATGTTTTTAGTCCCAAGATAATTTTCCATTGTTTTAAAATTTTTTTTTTTTTTTTTTAATTTTTTTTTTTAAAATTAACTTTGATAATTTGGAAACCATGCAAGATGATTTAAATTCTTGAAAAACATACTTTATTTT
>CM037780.1:72865063-72915063 GCA_021229015.1 Solen grandis | reverse complement strand
CATCAGCACCCAATCAACAGATGCAGGTGCAGACGGTCAATAGTTGTTACGTTATTTGATGAATGACCCATCAGCCAATGCCTAGTGTTTTAATTACTTTCGATAGCTCTTGATGTAATCACAGTTTGGGCAAAACACTCCATTTCAGTAATCAGTAAACAGAAAGCTGACTCGATTTGCGTACGCTCCATTGAAGATCGCCCAAACTGTTTGTGTTTTGAGTTTGAATAATTAAATTCGGACATGTTTCATCTTTGTGAGTATAAAGAATGAATAATTGAAGTCGAATGATTATAGAAATTTGACAAAAAATGATGTTAAAAACAACAAATCATTGGTGGTATAAAATGGAATTTCTAGAACAATTCCGCATTATGACTGTGTATGCCACGATGTCGAAACGAAAATGCCTTACGTTAGAAGAGCGAATGAAAGTAGTGAAGCTTCTGGGTGCTGGAAAAAGCTAAAAAATCTTGGCATCCGAGTTCAACGTGGGCCGGACTCAAATCCAGAACATTGGAAAAAGAAAGAGAGAAATTATTGAAGATAAAAATGAACTTTATTTATGTTCTTTTTTCTATTGTTTGAAAGATGAGAGGATAGGATGAGAGATAGAAAAAAAAAGACAATGGTGTGATAAGAGAAAAAAAATAGAGAGAGGAGAGGAAGAGGGAAGGAAAATAGGCAAGAGAGAAAGAAAGAGTGGTATTAATTATAATAAAAAAATAACTCAACAAACATACACACATACAGAAGACAAAATAAATAAAAAAAGACAATAACAAACATGCACACATACATAAGTACATATAAGTACATATACATTATATAGGTGCGACTAAAATATGGCTGAAGTCATATTTTGTCTTAAGCAGCCAACTTGTCTTAAGAAGCCGATCTCGGGTCGTCCCTTAGGTGGCTGCTTAAGACAAGTTTGACTGTATATCCTCGAGTGCCCAAACTGCGCCCCTCTAAGAATTAATTAGGAAATGCAACATAAATAAAATACGTAAAATAAAAACTGTTCATGTACCAATTAATTCTATCAAATTCACATTGATACCCACCAAAATAATTCTTTTATAAACAATTATTCACTCGGAAATAACATTGAATACATTGCAAGTTAAATATTATGCCATCATTTTGTGTGGACCTAAAAACTCCGGCCCCTAGGTGAAGTCATAGCAGTTGCGAATTGTACACATATGACTTCCATTTATAAATATGTAAACACAGCAGATGGAATTTCCGAGATACTTTTAATTTAAAAAATGGAGTGTAAAAGGGCCATTCTGCGTGGAAATCATTTTGTCTTAAGAAAAAACACATAGAGTGCTGCGAGATATAATTTGCAATATTTATCAGTTTGAATCAAAATTTCGTACAAAAATCATCTGAGTTTATTTACAGAAACAAAGTAAAAAAAATCTCACAGTCGCTAACGCGTGTGATAAATTCTAGCGAGACTACGATAAAAAAACAGAAGGTGGCGGAGTTAGGACAGGGGCGCAGTTAGGACCTCCGACGATATTCCTTAACCCTCCCTAAATTTGTACAGTTCAGTTGATCAAGTGCTCAGAAAGCCTTGGCTGTCTGTATAATCTAGGTATCGATCTACCAGAGTGTTTAATCAAGAGAGCACCGATGACCCTTTGAAAATTCAAATAGTGCAATATAACTCTTACGTGTGGGTGAAGGGTGCATCGTCGTGAAAATCGACTTGTCGCTATAAATCCTGATCTTTAAGTCTGCACCTATGGACTGAACACTCAGGGATTGAAAAATTCCACTTGACCACTTGTATGTACGAGTAGAATGTGCGGCCGGGCAAGTAGAAAAATGTTGCCTGCTCGTCTGACAGGACGAGTGGAAATAGGTACAGAGCTTCTCATCGTAAATTCAGGGTGAGCTTTTGGGATACTTGATTGTCCGTCGTCCGTCAACAGTTTTGATGTTTACACACTAGAGGCCACAATTTTGATCCAATCTTCCTCAAACTTGGTCAGAATGTTTGTCTTGATAATATCTTGAACCCTTTTGAAAATGGGTCAGGTTGGATCCAAAAGTAGGTCAGTAGGTCAAATCTTAGAAAAATCTTGTTTACACACTAGAGGCCACAATTTTGATTCAATCTTCCTCAAACTTGGTCAGAATGTTTGTCTTGATAATATCTTGAACCCTTTTGAAAATGGGTGGGGCTGGACAGAAAAGTAGGTCAGTAGGTCAAATCTTAGAAAAATCTTGTTTATACTCTGAGGGCAACATTTTTGGTCCAATCATCCTCAAACTTTGGCAGAATGTTTGTCATGATGATATCTTTTGTGGATGGGGTCAGAAAATTCCTGAACATTGTTTCACCTCATCATCTTTATTCTAAAGCAATCTGTTTTGTACAGGCAATGAATGATACTTTTCTCAGGTGAGCGATCTAGGGCCATCTTGGCCCTCTTGTTCTAATTAATATAATAATTATTTAATCTTATTTTAACATTTTAAATCAAAATGCTGTTTAAACTGATTGAAAAAAACGACAGCAAAAAACTTTAAAATTGAAAATAAAAACACGCATGAACATTTGTCCTGAGTTTCAATTGAACTGATCTGTAGAATTTCGAAAGTAGAGAAGATGCAATGTTTAAATATTTGAAAGACAGCAAGTATTCGGAGAATAAAGAGAAAGAAAAGCGCCTAGAAAAGAAAAAAAATCCAAGAAAATGTAGGCATTTCATTTAAATCCATAACTTTATGTCAATTATTTTTATACAAGTTTTAAAAGTAGATCATCTTGTGTTGAAAACTGGTTAATGTGCATTCTTTTTAAATATGTATTTATTCAGTAATTAAAGATTTATTATATTTTTAATGCCTAAAAAAAATAGTCTTGTTTCTGATTACAGGCTTTGAAAAAATGGTTAGATTGGTCGGCTTTTTTTTTAAACCTTTGTTTTTGAAAGCTTTAATTTAGATCTAATGTGGAAATGTATCCTGATACATGTCAATTTACCTATACCTGTATTTTGCAATTTCAAGACAGCTTACAGAAAAAAATCTTTCTTGGTTATTCTAAACATCAGTCCATACAACTCTGTTGCTGGTACATGTACAAAGTATGTTACTTAGAAAGCACATGCTGGATGCAGATGAAAAATCAATAAAAATGGCATGTCATTCACCTGTGTCGTTTTACCAATCAAAACATGCTCTTAAGGTTCCTGATTATGGATAAATGCGGAATACTCAGATGGTATCGCTTATAATATCTGTTTACATTTTACATGCTCTCTACCAACTTGCACTTTATCTGCGGCGAGAAACTGTCATTTTCAGGGGAAAGTAGAGATGATTGCACAAGTAATCTGTAATGGACTGAATAATGTCTTTTATGAATACAAGTATACTAAGGATCCCTCAAATTAACTATTGTTGTGACCCACTTTAAAAAGACTTGTTTGTAACGTTTCAGATGTAGTTTATAATTTTGATTATTTACAAAAGTTAGTTGCAATTTGAAACTTTTCTGTAATCTCAAAATGGCTGTCTCCAAAGTTATCATTAGTAACATGCTTAAACAAATTCGGCTATATTAGATCTTAAATTGAGATGGATATTGCATATTTCTGTTGTCAGACTAGATTGAGCAATGGATTTATGTAAACTTGCATGTAATAATATGTAAAATGTATTTTCCCGACATGATATATCAAATGATTAAATATTTATTCTTGATGATTTGAAGTTATTGGTGATAAATTGTTTACCCATCAAAATTCAGACCCTCCACTGTATTCTTAGTTTTGGATATATTATTTTCCCAGTATATTTTTTCAATTGGTTTAAGTTTGATGATCAGATTTTAGGCATTTTGAAGAAAATTCTTATACTTGTGTTGAGATAAGAAAAATAACTGGGTTTTTTTTTGTTCTTTTTTTTTTCAAGTTTTTATTTTGCTCCTTATCAGAGATTGTTTGTAGACATCTTCCCCTCTGAAAATTTCTTACAATTTAAATAATGCAGTTGTCCCAACAATGTAAATTCACCCCAAAGTTTCTCTTTCCAAAATATAAATATTTTTTTTCCCTCATAAATATAAATGCGTTTTCTCCATCATCTGAGAAGAACATCTGTCCCTATGCCCATAGTACTGTACTCTGTCACAATATTTAGGGAAATGCTGGAATATCTTTCTGCTGCTGACAAGGGAGGGTGGTTTTCTATTCGAATCAGTATAGTGTCCAAGATACAAGGAACTTTATTTATAGTCCACTTAGGTCATCAATGCTTTATTTGCAACTGCCCGTGTGTGTGTGTGTGTGTGTGTATATCAACATTAGGATGCATGATTGGTCCAACATTTCATGATATATCATCAAAAATGTTAAAAAAATAGATATTGTTTAAAAAAGAAGGAAGAGAAATATTAATAGATTTAACTTAAGCAAATTAAGCTATTTCTGTATTTTTTTTTTTATTCTATATTTCCGCATCTGTATTTAATAGTGTTACAAAATTTTTTCTTGCTGGAAAAGGAATCTCAGCTCAAAGTACAGTTAATATGCACAGAGGAACCGTCTGGCCATATATGTTTCGACATGCAGACACAGAAATTTGGCATGTTTCATTTCCCAGACCTATAATTGATACCAATCGCAGAAAACAATTTCCCATAAATATTTCAGAATTGTGTAAAAACTGATGCATCAAACACAAAGGTTATTGTTTTATTCCTGGCATGTTCTCCATTTCACAAGTTTCTGATGAAGAATGTTTTATTTGCTTTGTATGGTTGATATACCAGTCAGCAATAATCCATCATTATTTTCAGAAATACAGGTCTTTGAACCTTACCTAATATACATTATATTTTAATATAGAGGTATATCTTTTCTTTAAAAATCAATCAATTAAAATTGAACTTATTAAATATTATTTTTGATTTTTGCGATGTTTATCTATATGTGTTGGAGTTTTTTAGAATACATCTTTCGTTTAACTTCAAACATGACCCAAATATTGTTCTTTTTTTTTTGTTATTCTATTTTGAATAAATTCATATTCCTCCAGATATAGCTTAAAATTGTCACTGGACACCATTGACACCAGGAAGAGTACTCTTCTAACTGCACCAGAATTACACATACAATCAAATTTTATATGTTCTTGCCCCCTACAGGATCAGATCTGCAGTTGGAAATGTTACCACTAGACCAATGTATCCTAATATCAGTCTCCTGTAGACTGTCCAAGTCCCAAAATGACTGAGATACTGTAGTTGGAGTCCAAAACCGTTAGCAATCAATTTATTGATGCATGCATGTAAATACATATGAACTCTGTGTCTATTTTGAAATTTAAATCAGCATCAAAAGAACTCTAAAGAATTGTACCTCATGTACTGCAAATCTATCTTGACATTGAACTATGTAATATGTTGTTTCTTTTTTCAATTGAATGAGAAAAGTCTGAGTTCCCAGTGGACCATAGAAATCTTTTGTGAAGGGGTAGAATAAGATAAAATTTGCCATGTATTCACATCACTTTTGAATATTGGAATCAAGTTTTCCATTTGCCAGATAAGGCAAGATTTACTTTTAGGTCCGTATCATACTTCCTGAGATGGCTTTAAATCTTATTTCAGACTTGAGATTGCATCATTCCTTATCTATTACCAGGAAGAGTTAAAATTCAATCAATACGGTCTCAGAAGATGGTATAGTTTATTGTTTTTGAGAGTTTAAAAGCTATGGGACCATTCACTTATATCACAGTGAGAGAATGATTCCTGGCAATGTTGATCTATATTATTTAATATATATATATGTATTGGTACTAGAAATGTGCAATGTCAGCACATCAATGAATACCACTGTATTTTGTAATCAAGGTATGTGCTAGTGTCAAGTCATTTGACAAGGGAGGTTACCTCATTATTTGTAATGCCATAGTGGGATAGGATTATCCCCCTTTTCTGTTACAGTGCCAACTCAATTCAGTAGTAAATTGTAGGTTTCCTCATTAATACTTTTTGTTATTAGTTGTATGCATTAGGACCATTTTATTGGTTGCTTCACTTTGTAGCAAACATTTTAAACCTATTGTCATATACCAGTTTTTTGTTGACGGGCTAGAGGCCTTATTACCATAATTGTCAAGAAAGGCACCAATTTCTTGTGTTTGGGAAAGGGTAAAGAGAACCTTTTGGGAAAACTGCATGTACTTAAAGAAATTTTCTGAGGTGAGAAGCTAATAAATGCCCCTTAAAAATAGGCAAAAAGAAAGCACTATATACATTTCTTGAAAAAAAAAAGGGCAGCAGAAATCTTTAAGGGGCCTCTGTGGCCGAGAGGGTGAAGTCTCTGACTTTAAAACAAACTCAGCCCCTCACTGCATGGGTTTGAATCCCAGCAGGGTCTTTCGGATTTTCATGTGAGGAAGCCTTCCAGCTGGCTTGTGGTTCTACCCGGATGCCTCCGTGCATTCGGAGTCTTCCTCCACCAGTCCTGTAATTAGCTGGACGTCGCTATATGAATGGAACTACTGTCAAAGCGTTGGTAAACTCAAATAGTCAAGTCAAGTAAGAAATCCTTAAATGGAGACAGAGACATGTTGAAAATAAGCCAATATTATATCTGTATCAGACAGTTCATTGTTTTTCTGGAGGAGATCAACTTTTTGAGTGTACAGACTGGAGGTTGCAGTACACTGTCTACTTTTAATTTAATTCAAAGTTTCAAACATATAACATCCAAGATTTTTTTTCCTCTCTTTCATGAGCTTTTCTCTTGTAGGCATCTTTCCCTTATGAAAATTTAACAAAATATCTATTAACCTAAAGATTTTTCTTTCCTCAAAATTATGAAGATTCCCCATCTCTCTGTTTTGAATCTGACATGCATAGGCTGCATTCCTAATCATCTGAAGAAAAAAATGACCTGATCTTTGTGAAACTTGGTCATAAGTTGACTGCTGGCCTATGTGGTGACTTGGTTGCAGTCATGACCATCAAAGTCAAGGTCATCACAGTCACCATTATTGTCTGTTTTCTGTAAGAGCTAGTTATTTAGTACAGACACTTCTGATGTCTGCGCAACCAGTGTAAATGTAAGGAAGGTGACAAAAGCTATTAAAAACATCTACAGATAAGTGTAGAGTCGAGATATATATATAGAGAGAGAGACAGAGAGAGAGAGAATAGAAAGTGTCAACACATTATCCATCAAGAGGAATGTGTACTTAAAGGAATAATGATTTAAATTATGCATTTAGATCGCTTAAAGCAGCAGACAAGTTCATTGTCATGTTTTATTGTTGTTTTTTTAAAGAGAAAATGTGTGCCTACAAAAACTCTTGATATGAATAGGAAAGATTTGTTGTGCCCATATTTAATATAGTTCATTGATACCCATGCAGTGCATGAAGAGAAATGTCAGACTTAACCAACATGTCAAATGGTAACAATAGGTGTGGATGGCATGTGTGATAGGAGTATAATGCTCCACCTCAGGACACGCCCCATGCATACGCCCCCTGGTGCCCTTATGAACCCTTTCCCTCATATAGACTCATTTTGACGCACTCATTAGGTACCACATAAAGCCTGATCTGCAGAAAACCACAGTTAAACCTTACCAAATGTAATTATAAAGTCCTCATTTCCAGACCACTGAGGAGCAGCGAACAGCATAAAACCTGATCAGCCTGCGTGTTACTCGCAGGCTGATCTGGTTTTATACTGTTCGCATAGGTCTTTTCATGGTTTCCTCTATGAGGGAAAGGGTTAATGTTATATGTATCTAGATATAATGACATGTATTGGGGCTGGAATAATTATATGTCTACATGATTCTCCCTGAAACAGAATTGTTCTGTGTCTTCTATAGCCTGTTATTGTCTGACAATGGAGAGGCTTATAAACCACCTGTGTCATCCAGTATTACCGAGACAGATTTGTATCAGAATTAACCCAGGTAACTGTAAGGAATCATATCCTGGAACTAACTGTTAAACTCATGATACGCCATTGTTACGAGTTTCAGTTAAGGCATGGAGTTATGTCCCCTACTCTGACTGTAGGCATTGTTGTATGAGATTTTGTACATTTAGGACATAGTTTTATTATATAACAGATTAAAGCATAGTGCTACATTCAGGTGTGTATTAACCCTTTCCCTCATATAGACTCATTTTGACGCACTCAATAGGTACCACATAAAGCCTGATCTGCAGAAAGCCAAACTCAAACCTTACCAAATTTAATTGTAAAATCCTCATTACCAGACCACTGAGGAGCAGCAAACAGCATAAAACCTGATCAGCCTGTGAGTTACTCACAGGCTGATCTGGTTTTATGCTGTTCGCATAGGTCTTTTCATGGTATCCTCTATGAGGGAAAGGGTTAATCTAATCACAAAGGCTGTAGGCCTGAGTGATTTGTCTATATGATAAAGCATCTGAATGTAACACTGTGCATTATTCTGGGATATATTACTCAAAATGAAACTCTATTTCCACCCTAACATGTTAACTAGACTGCAAATATTTAGAAGGAATAGATTTTTTAATGTGTTGGTTATTTTACTACAATTTTATTACACATTTACTTCAGGATTATAATGTGACATCAAATATGTAATCTTTGAACCATGCATATTTCGAAAAGTAATACATGCCACAACTCCTTCTATATCATGTTTATATAGCATATTTTGTTGATCATATTAGAATGTGCAATAATTCTTCATGGCCCATTATATTTCATAATGATACAATTTTCATGAAAAAGAAAATATAAAATGAAATTGACATATTGTAGACTATAATGCAAATGGTACATAATGTGCAAATAAGATAACAATTTACGCATTGAAAATGTTAATCACATTACGCAGTTTAGTATTTTGGATGGATGTCTATTTGATACTCTCGTTGTTTACATTTTATATTGGCGAATATTCCAGAAGATGGTCTGTAATCGGAAATAATTTTAATTTGAAAAACTGTCACCAAATCACAATTTGTTTATCTGTTATGTCATCAATTCATGCATTCTTGATTTGTTAACATATGGAAGGTCTTTGGAAAATGCAGAAATTGACAAAGATATGAGGAATTTATATGCAAATTAGGTATTTTTGTAAACAATTGAATGAGCTTAAGTAATTAAAATATTCTTTCTTTTTTATGCAGTGTAGTAATGTTGACATCATAGAGTATGTACAGATTGCATCTCTTAACAGCTGCGCATATTTTGCTTTTCTGTATGAAGAAATAACACTTTTTGATTAAGCTTTTGGGAGAATAAGGAGCCTTTACCAAGACAGATTGGATGTGAAACATTGGTCTATTGGGAAAGCATTTCAAATTGATTTTTTTTATTTCATTACTGGCACATTTTGTTCAGTGGAGACATGTATACATGATTGTATCCCATTTTGTCATTATTCTGTTTTGAAAAATGTCATCAAAGTATCCTTTTCAAAAGAATTTTAAAATTCAATGAAAAAAGATAACAGTCAAATATGGAAGGGACTTTATTGGTCCATGCATGATCAATTATTTCAACTTTATGATCAAGGCTATAGGAATGGTTTTTTTTGTGCTGTAAGCAGAAGTGACACATAGGAATCACTTTTCCGTTACCTGTCTGTCTGTCTCTGAAAATTTTTCTGTCACGCACTAGCAGGTGGCACATGTGTTCCAAAGAACACTCTTGTTTTCTCAGATTATCAGAAAAGAAATTGATTCTTTTGTTCATTATCTTGTCATTTCCTTTAGGGGAAAGCTTTGCTAGGTTTTCACTTTATGGGTAAAAAAGATACCTGTCACATGGTATACAGACCCTGCAGACTGTCTTTGAATGATTAAGAGAAGAAAAAGTGTTGCATTTTTTAACAGTTGAGAAGTACTCTTCAGCCTTGCTTGATCAGCAGTTTTTACTGACACTTTCTTCTATAGGGGTTCTGTGGCTGACAGAGTGTCTTGAGCTGTACATTTGTTTTCTTCACAATAGAGAATATTCACATGCTATCATTGTGGCTTTGTTGATAGAGATTGAAGTTTAATTATCAAACGACTTTTTTGTTGGGGAAGGAGCTGTAATATCATATTTTGGGGAAAATATGACCATTTTTTTCATTGGGGAAAGAAAAATCCTGGAGTAAGATGCAAATTTGGGGAAAACTGCATGAATTTAAAGAATTTTTCAGAGGGGAAGGCACCTATGAATAAAAAAAGGAAAAAAAGGCCAGTAATTCATGTCATTTTTTTTTCATGGGAAAATCAGTTCTCTTACTTGATAGGTTGGACATAAAACATGTACCATTCTTTGCTGTAATAATTATACCGTATTACATTTCTAACTGATATTATAAATAATTTGAAAAACACAAAATTAAATATTTATTATTTTTCCAAAATGAGGCATTTTAAGATCTTTGAGTACATCAATATCTATCCATATGGTTTTCTTTAAAGCTAATACTCCTTAGTCATGACAAAAAAAGTAAGATACATACGAACAAATTTAAAAAAATAAAATCATAAATACAATTTAAAGCTTGATAAATTTACAGATTTCTCATTTATTAGTAATTATTAGTAATCATGAATCTTTTAATTGGAACCTTAATCTATAATAGTACCGGTACTCAAAATTTACAAAGGGGAGATAAGTATATTCTCGAGGCATATTTATTCATTGATATAGCTAAAAAATAGTGAGTGTTATATTAGTAAGTTAAATAGCATATTCAATTAGTATTTTGCCTTAACCCTTTCCCTCATAGAGGACACCATGAAAAGACCTATGCGAACAGCATAAAACCAGATCAACCAGAGTAACTCGCAGGCTGATCAGGTTTTATGCTGTTCGCTGCTCCTCAGGGGTCTGGAACTGAGGATTTTGTGATTAAATTTGGTAAGGTTTAACTGTGGTTTTCTGCAGATCAGGCTTTATGTGGTACCTATTGAGTGCGTCAAAATGAGTCTATATGAGGGAAAGGGTTAAATCAAGGATGTCTTCGTTATACAAAAAGCAAAGACTAAGACTGGTTACATAACTTGAATGATATGAACAATACTAAAAGAAAAAAAATAATCAGACTTAATCAATCAGACCATCATGCAGTGGTTGACAGTAACAAGTTGAAGATAGGCTTTCAACTGACAGGTTTCAAAGACATTCTTGTAGACATTTGTAAGTCTTCATATTGCTGCGATACTGTCAGTGGAATGAAAAACCTATTCGAAACAAAATTCTGATAGTATTGCAGGTTAAACTTTCAACTATTGATATTTTACAATGTCTCAGTCAGTGAGTGTTAGATGTTTTGCCATGTCACTACAAAGAGTCTCACTAAGTCTCCTGATAATTCCTAGGTAGGAACTGAATTCATTCTGTGAGGCAGGGTCTTGATACAGACAAGCTATTTCTTAAGGCTGCCGTGTCTTGCTTTAGCACAGAATTGATGTATATTATCAAGAAATTCTTTCAAGTTTCATTTGTCCAAATTTTGAGTTTCTTTAGAAGGCTATAGACTAGATCTATACACTTCTTGCATTGGTTGTGAAACCACACTCTAAAAGGAGCCCGGCATTCCTCAAGTTTGGTCCAGGTTACCAGGTTGTTGGGACATATATATATTATGATCTGCTGAAGTCCTTCGGCTGTATTTTTTTAGAGTCCTAGCAGTATTCTGGGGTATAATTGCTCTAGTTTCTTGTCTTAAATTCTATTGCTAATGAGAGGCACATAATCTCTCTCTCTCATTTTTTTTTTTTTTTTTTTTTGTGAGAGTTTATGGAATTTTGGCTTTATCTATAAGAAGCATTATCATAAACATCAGCACACACTTGCTCTGAGTTATTTCCCTTGAGAATATTTACAACTGTGTTATTTCCCTTGAGTATATTTATATAACTTCAGTTGGATTTAGACAGTGTAGTGGGGTTTTAATCACTGTCAGTGATAGCTCCTGCTGCATGTCTGTTATGAAGGTTGAACTTTCTTGTTGAGGTACATAAAATATCAGCAGTTTGAAGGGGAGAGGTGGAGTTGGGGGGATATCGTTTCATTAAAAAAACATTATCATGTACATGCAGTCTCCGTGTCCCTCGTCCCTCACGGTGTGTGTTGTTTTTATTGCATTGTCAGGGATTAGCCAGACTTCAATGTGCATGACATTTTTTAGCCTGGGATACCATTATTGTTTTTGTTAAGGCAAGGAAAATAAATCCAGCATATTGTGTGAATGCTGGGGTTTTATTGTCATACACTAGGGGGATTTTGAATGATTCTTTTGAACTAAGGGAAAAGTGTTATAGTTGATTTCATGTATTCAGTAAATTGTATAATATCATCTTACATTGTCAAGGAATTTACTACAAATGATTTTTCTGTTTTGTTCAAAATAAGCAGTCATTTCTGATTCTGCTTTAAGAATTACTTAATCCCTGGGGCTTCAGCAGTTGGGCCAATCCAGAATTAGTCCAAGCTGAAATAACTTGTTTCCTAAATCAACTTCAAACAGACACAAAAAAAAACTCAATAGAAAGCAGAACTCTCCATTGTTGCATGTTTTTTTTTTATTTAAGTTGATTGACCATTTTATGTTTGTATACATATATTAGTTAAAATTGTATATAATGGCATTAAAGTCAATTCAACAAAATGCAAGTTTCAGACAGATTTGGGGTTTACCCAAATATTAAATTATATATTACTTTTTTGACATTTGCACCATAGCAGTGTGTTTTATAGCAGAAGAGCAAAGAATTTCATAGGGGTAATGGAAAGTGGAAGTTGACTTGTCATAAGACTCGGATTTAAACATACAACCTGTCTGTATCTGTGTCAGTGTATGATATTAGTCCCGCTCTGCATTCAGTTACTGTTAAAAATACCTATGGTAGAGTTGCAAGTGTTATGGTTAAATGAATGTTGCAACTTATCAAGGACAGCTTAGTTCTTCGTGTTGACTCACTATGAATTCTGAGTGAAAGGGCTCTTCAATTAAGAACTCTTCAATTAAGAAGACAGTGTAAGTCAGGGTCCAAAGGGCAACCTTTTTTCAGGTTGCTTATGAATTGAACACATCCTGCCAAATCTCTGGTCAATATTGGCACAAGCCCTGATGTCAGGGACTGGTAAAATTCTGATTGGGTCTATTAAAATTTTTACTTTATATATGACTTGCAGTAGACACAATGTAGAGATAAACGGATCCTGAATCTTTACTTAAATAGCTGCTGTTCCCATTAATAATTCTTCAATAGGCCATAAAGTATAAACAGGGGAGGTAGTTGTGTAAGAAGGCAATTTTTTCATGATGATGATTCCTATGGAGACTGATAAATTGATCTATCATAAAGCACATTTCAGTGTTTAGCAGATTACAGAAGTTTATGTCACCTAAGACTGTGGCCTTGTTGCCAAGCTTTCCACAGTGCCCACATGTTACCTATTGACAAGCATAATAAAACATGGCTGATCCTCTTTACTATTCAGATAAACCCCAGCTTATATAGCTACGTTGACCTTCCCAGGCCGTTAGTTTTCAGGTCCGTTTAAATCTTTAACACTTTACTTTGTTCAAGAGTCCTGAAGGCAATTGACCTATGTGACCTGGATATCAGACTAGCCAAAGTTTTTGAAGATATTGAAAATCATACTCATAATCAAACTTAGATGTAAGAAGATGGATCAATTTAACATGGTCATATTGTCTTTTTAGATCATTCTCAGCTTAGTCAAATTTCATACTCAATTATGCTTGAGATATTGTTTGAGAACAGTCCCTGTATTACTAAAACTAAAGGTATAGCGTGATTTTGAGAACACACGGGCAAATCAGCCTGCAAGAGTTATTATAGTTGCATGCTTCTAATCTCTGTACCTTGGAAAGACTCATGGCGGGAACGTACGTAATATAGAATCTTCAATTGAATATGGCTCTAAGTCTGATCGGATCTTGCAATAAAAGTTGTGCTGAATTGTTAAGGACTAAACTCTGTATGTTTGCATGTTCAAAATCCTTACTAAAATAACTGCCACTAAGCTGACCATGTCTGCATCATATATGCTGGGCAGTGCTGTCCACGTTTTAGACCTTTCCAGGAATATTGTTTCATTTTTATTTTCTAAAACCTATATTGTCATGTACAGCTACCTACTTGATTGGACACATACTCTCTATATGGGAAAACTATAAGAGCATAATGTATCAGGGTTTGAATCCATGGCTTTGGTATCCTTTATCATTAAGGTAAATAATTTGAATTGAATGAAGTAAATCTGCTCAGCCAATATGGACCATTGTGCCCTGTACTTGTTTAAGGTAACAGCTGTTCTGTGCTTTAGAACCCTAATAACTCTCAGGTCATCACATGTTAGAACTTATCCCAGATTAATGAAATGGTATAATAGAGAAATAACATTGGATAAGTCCAAGTCCTTATCATGTAGAATATTGGGTTATCCAAAAGCTCAGGTGGTTTGTAGAAGGGATGGCACACATTCTTGGATGAGGAAGCTCTCTAATTAAGAAGTGCAGACGTTTCTCAAGGGAAAAATCCCTTAAGCCATGCAGTTACTGAAGCAATATATACAAGACTTCATGAAAAGTTTATCTCCCATTTTTGACAAAACCTCCAACTTGGTTGTCCGTATATTGAGGTTCTGAAGAAAACTTGGCAGTGATATTTTAAAAGTTAAAGTCTGCAGCTGTAAACATGGCCAACAGGCAACTTTTCAAAAGAAGGCGCTTCAATACTATATATTTTGAATAAAAAATCATCATTTTCTATTATACTTTTGGGAAAAAAAAAACTCTGAGATAAATAGCAATGTTGGAGAAAACTCCTTATGAAATGTTTACAACTCAGAGAATCAGCGCTTAAAAATAAGACAGAAATTTTTTAAGGAGTGACTTAAATAATGAAGGTAATGGCTTTGTTAAATGATCTGAATCGGTCAGAAGTATGATATGATCAATGGCTGTGTCAAGAGCTTCTACTGACATGGATGATGCAATCACTCAACTGTTGCATCAAGCATCTGAATGATACAGATCCAGTGGCCTCAACATGTTATCGGCAGTAATCAATATGTAATGACTAAAATAAATCAGTTCTATTGATCATTGGGTAATCAGTTGAAAACAGAACTGAGAATGTGCAGGCATTAAATCTTCTGCCGATGTCCAATTATTGTCTTTTGAAATGTTATTCATGATTCCATTAATGTGTTCATCAAGATCAATGTTGCGATTGTACCTGCTAGAGGTAGAAAGTAAATATTGAGACATCAGGAAATATTTGCGTCCTTGATGTGGTACTGTTTTTTTAGCTGTCAAGAAAATGTTTGTGTTGACATCATCATAAGTTGATTACATCTGCCTTTCAAATCCATTATCATTTGATTTTTGGTAAATGTCAGGTTTCAAATTCTGTCTCTAAGAAACTGGAATCATTTGAAATAAGTCCATGCATGGTTACAGGGTGGACTCCTGAATATTGTGACTCAGGTTAGAAATAATAACTTTTGATAATTCATCAATTACAGTAAAACCTCATATAAAGACATTTGCAGTATCATATTTAGTAACACCTGTTACTGGACCATTTATTTCAGGCTCTGATTTAGCAATTGAAATTAATGAGCACTGACCACCTTATTATTGAGACCAGTTGAACACACTGTAAAAACAGGGTCTTAACCCTTTCCCTCATATAGACTCATTTTGACGCACTCAGTAGGTATCACATAAAGCCTGATCTGCAGAAAACCACAGTTAAACCTTACCAAATTTAATTACAATATCCTCATTTCCAGACCACTGAGGAGCAGCGAACAGCATAAAACCTGATCAGCCTGTGAGTTACTCGCAGGCTGATCTGGTTTTATGCTGTTCGCATAGGTCTTTTCATGGTGTCCTCTATGAGGGAAAGGGTTAATATTGAGGTTGTTGTATACATGTAACTGGGAGCCAGGAGCTAACTAAAAATCAAAGTGCTGATGGGACAAATCACATGTAAATAAATCACTGAATTATTATAGAACCGTTTCAGTAAAAGAACAACATAGAGGCTCCCCCCCAATCCCCCCCCCCCCCAAAAAAAAAAAAAAAACCAAAAAAAAACAACACACAAAAAACAGACAAAACAAACAAATGATTCCCCCCCCCCCCCCCCCCAAAAAAAAAGGAACAACTACATAATATACTCTTTTTCATTGTTCACAAGATTTCAGCTTTAGACTATAAATGAAAAATTGGTCAGTATTAGTTTACTGAAAGGTCATCAAGCTGAGTTACATGATCTCAGATCTGTTATGGAATGACAACTGATCAGTTTCCCTCATATTAATTTTGTGCTCTTGTCCTCATATTGATCAAAAACTGCGCCTGGGAGATTTTTTTTATTGCTTTCATTTCTTGATGGATTCCTGGGTACTCAAGATTTGAATGCTCATGCCAGGCCAGTTTTTGTTACTGATCTTCATGATTATTGGTGAGGAATTATCAGTCAGTTAAGGAAACACTCCAATCTGATATGTTTGTGATTTATTGGTTGATTATTTGGAAATGAATGTGACTTGTAGGAATATGCTCTCTCTCCCTCTCTTTTCATTTAATTTCTAATGTTTCCTTCTTTTTCCTCCTTTAGATATTTTCTACTTATCTATCAGTTTTCTTTCCTGAAGAGTATTTCTAAAAGCATTACAGACAAAAATATATCTTTACATCCTTCTGTAGTTTTCAACTTATTTATTCAAAGAAATAACAAATAACACTCCTGTACATTTGATCTGAAGCTCATTCTCTTGAGACATCATGCTTAAGTTCCTAATGATCATAATAATATTGCTATAACCTGAGTTTTATTTAGCTTGAACATTTTACATAATTAAGTTTGTTGATTTTAAACATGGGTCTTGGAGAAACCTGAAAATTTCTTTTCTCAGTTTTTTTTTGGGGGGGGGGGGGGCATCTCAAAATTAGGTTTAAGGTCAAGGTCAACTGTATAATAGGGAGGTCCATCCACTTAAGCAATTGTCCAAATTTTGAAGCAATTCAATGAAGCACATAGAAGTTATAGCAGATAAACCAAAAGGTAAACCTGTCCAGACACTGCTTTTTTCATTAAAAGTAGTCAGAGGTCAAGGTCACAAGGTAGCTGCAGAATGTAAGGGCCTTACCATGAAAACAACTGTCCAAATATTGAAGCAATCAAATGAAGGACATAGAAGTTATAGCAGATTAAAAGAAAAAGTCAACCTGAGTGGAGTCATGCGCGACGCCAGCTAAAGGAAGGAATTTTTTGTTGAAAAATTCATCCAAAGAGTGAGGTTTGCACCTTGTCTGTTATAAGCAGCCTGCTAGCTAACTAAACTGCTCACAAACAGGCTCACAAACAAAACTGTATGTTCTTTTGTATAAATCAGGTTAACCATTGATTACCTGTTAGTGTAGCTACTTGATAGCCTGTGTACTTGTCAGTATTAATAATTTGCAAACAGTTGGAGGGTCCCTGATCCAAAGGTATGAGGACTTCCAGAGGTGGTAATGGTATACTTATTTTTGTCTCCAGGATTCTGAGATAAGAAGAGAACGCCGTAAAAACCTGATCAGACTGGGAATGTTCTTGGTCTTAAATCCTGCTCTTTTTCTGTGGCACAACTTGGAGTGAAAAAACCAACAACAGCTTCATAATTGTATATAAGGGGTTAAAGGTTATATCTTCCTGGGAAGTGTATTGGTATATTGTGGTATATTGATACAACGTGACTGCCATGTGATATTGATTGTGTGGGTGGAGGAAGACAGGTGATTCAAGGTGCTACTTGTCATTTATTATTCAGATTTGTCCATTTTTCTGTTGTAAACCAATGTTGCTTGCCACAGGGACTATGCAAAATGCAAACATGTTGCACTTAGATTTTTAGGGTTCTACCCGTGATTGTTTATCCAATGAGATTTGTTTATTTAGTTGACGTCACAAATTGGGATATGAATCCATAGATTTGATTATGTATCAACAAAATGAGGAAAAGGTTTATAACAATGGTTCAAATTGTGTATCTATATTGACGAATTCCAAATACAACATTGGAATGGCTGACCGCACTCATTGTTTCATCGACACTTGTAAAAAAAAAACAAGACTTTTTATTCCAAAAATCCTTCCTAGTCTATGTAATTAAATATATCATAGCTGTAATAGCTAGACAGTTTCAGGACCTCAATCATCATGTGACATTCTACATCATACGGGAAATCCCAGGAGTCCTCACCATTCCTCTACATATCCAGACATTTGTCTGATCTCAGATGCATCTCTTTATTTATTCAGTGCTGCTCCATTATAACACTACATGTATATATTGTAAGTCCATGTCAAGATACCAACTGAATTATGTCTATGTGAAAAATGCAACTCAAGGTAATCCATCCTTCATAAGAAAATAAGTTGTAATCATGGTCCATCAAGTGATTGTGGGAGATTTTTAGTTAATGCAAGCCTTTATAGACTTAGAGCAAAAGAGCTTCCAACTCCATGCAAGTCACTTGGTGCTTGCATCTGCAGTGAAGTCTTTCTAAGCATTTGAAGGACCATGATCACAATTTAATGATGGATGGATAACCTTAAACCTACTGAACCTATCACATTAAAAAGTATAGATTTTGGGTCCTTTGATGGGCCACATTACTTAAATGGCTTTCATGTTATAATGGGGTGTGTTATAATGGAGCATGTTGTAATGGAGCGTGTCATAATGAAGCATTTTACAATGTTTCTTAATAAGTTATAATATGCACAGCTGCTAATGAAAACACTCAATAATGTCTGGCAACATTTTCACTTGTACCTTATACTTTAAAAAGAAAACTGTTCTGCAGTGATAGAGTATATTGACATATATACATTTCCAACAAAGATCCATCTAGAGTGATTAGGATAGGTTGTTTAACTTTTCTTAAACCATGCAGATGAAATATAAGTTGCACGTAATGCAAGACTCCTTTGTGTATCAGTGGACCATGATACTACAATGGATTTCAGGGATTTACACTACTTTTGATTTTCAGGGGTCCACTGGACTCAGGATCCTTAAAAACAGGGGTCCATCATTAATTTCAGGGGGTCCAAGCTATTTAACCTCACCAAAATATACTACTCAAAATTTGCTAAGGATCACTAGCTATTTTCCAGAAGAGTTATAAGTCTTGCGACTTTGAGGGCATGGAATGTTAAAGTAAATTTTAAAACTTTTTTTTTTCTGCGCAGATGTGTTGTTACTATACCAAAGCCATTATCTTTAACTAAAAGTATGTATTCCAGATCCTTAAAATTGAGAAATTTATTAAATTTAATAAGTGCAAATTTTGAGAATTCACATTAAAATTTGACTAGGTGGATAACAGACATTCTTGTTTTCTTACAGTATCATTTCAAGCATCCTTAACAAGTTTTCCTTGTAGAAAACAAAAATATCTGGATATTCAAAATTCTGTTATACACCGTCTGCAACTGAATCACATAATCATTGAGTTCACTAACAGTATTTTCAACGCTTTGATCGTGATCAGCTTTAATAGCGGTTGCGAAATTTGAACGCATATTTAAGACTTGTAAGCTGTTCATGTAGACATCAGTGTCTTGATGACGAATTAATAAGGAGTTTTGAAAGTTTATGCAACCCTCTGTAAAGGGATTTGATGAGCTTTTCGCCGAAATGCAGGTATTACAATACGTACATGCCTTCGTCACGGAACTGTAGCCATTTAAATTTTTCAAGCCATATACTGAAATTTCTGCTCACGTTTTGATTTTGAGGAAGATTGTAACTGTAATCAGGGTGACCAGTTGACAATAAATTTTCATGTTTCTCGTCATCGCGATCTTTTCTTTTGCCCCATAAACTTCTTAAGTCAGTTTGTGTTTGCCATGCTTAACTTTGATAAGACATGTGAGCGGAAGCGTTCAATGATTGGACGCTAATTATACCCCCCCGCAACGAAGTTAGGGGGGGGTATACTGGAATCAGGTTGTCCGTCCGTCCGTCCGTCTGTCCGTCCGTCTGTAGACACAAAATTCTGCGGACTACTCCTCCTAAACTTCTGGAAGGATTTTGATGAAACTTGCTGGCAATGATCCTTAGACATTGTATTAGCGCGTTATCTATATAGCATTGAGTTACCTCCCCTATTTACCAAGTTATGCCCCTTTGATGATTTTTGCATTACAAACTTCTGCGGACTACTCCGCCTAAACTACTGGAAGGATTTTAATGATACTTGCTGTCAATGATCCTTAGACATTGTAGCAGCGCGTTATCTATATAGCATTGAGTTACCTCCCCTATTTACCAAGTTATGCCCCTTTGATGATTTTTGCATTACAAACTTCTGCGGACTACTCCTTCTAAACTACTGGAAGGATTTTAATGAAACTTGCTGTCAATGATCCTTAGACATTGTAGCAGCGCGTTATCTATATAGCATTGGGTTACCTCCCCTATTCACCAAGTTATGCCCCTTTGATGATTTTTGCATTACAAACTTCTGCGGACTACTCCGCCTAAACTACTGGAAGGATTTTAATGATACTTGCTGTCAATGATCCTTAGACATTGTAGCAGCGCGTTATCTATATAGCAATGAGTTACCTCCCCTATTCACCAAGTTATGCCCCTTTGATGATTTTTGCATTACAAACTTCTGCGGACTACTCCTTCTAAACTACTGGAAGGATTTTAATGAAACTTACTGGCAATGATCCTTAGACATTGTAGCAGCGCGTTATCTATATAGCATTTGGTTACCTCCCCTATTTTCCAAGTTATGCCCCTTTGATGATTTTTGCATTACAAACTTCTGCGGACTACTTCGCCTAAACTACTGGAAGGATTTTGATGAAACTTGCTGTTAACCTTTTTTTTTTCTTGGTTTTTTACAATTTTCTTCCATTGATAGATTTCAGTGAATCTTAATGATATTTATCCATAGACATAGGTATATCCATAGGTATGTGTTACAAAGGATCACTAGATTTCCATGTAGTTGGCACATATGTCCTCTATATACGTATTAAGATGGAGTGTTGCATACAAGAATTCTGATTTCATGCTCCAAAGCCATGTTTGACAAAAACACTTGCGGGGGGGTATTAGTAAGCCCTTAGGCGACAGTTCTAGTTTTAAAAGGCACAGTGATTGGCTTGTAAATTTAACTAGTTAAATATAGCGTTGGAAATTCCAAGAGATTTACGAAGACATTTGATAATGAATTGGCACAGATATTCTGGACAATTCGTGCGTACACATGGACGCAGACTTTATTTTTCGGTGCGTACAGTCTGTGATTCATGCGTATATGGACGCAGGATCCTGCGTCCGGTAAATCCCTGGGATTTTATGAGGACTGTAGGATGCAAGTAAAATATAATTTTATTAAATCTGGACAATTTTTTTGGTTGTTTGTTGAATCCTTAGCATGACAGAGACCTTTAGCAGCTGTTGAAAGTATCTACTGAAGAGCTGGTTGGTATGACAACAGAAGTCTTTATGCCTCAGGAGGAAAAAAAAAGGATATCTTTCTGTTTTGACCAATCCATTACCAAGCCTTTGGAATGTGATACCAATTCCAAAACAGGCCTTGTATGACATCTGATTGCTGCCAGTTCAACAGAAAATAATTCATGGCTCTGATTAAACGAAAGAGAAAAAAAGAAAACAACAATCAGCATTCCAAACTATACAGTAGATTAGATCATAGATAATGGTGCTAATGATAGGTCTAAATTGTGTTCTGGTATCCAAATGATAGTCGATTTCTGTTTAATCAAGTCCATTAGATTATCAAGGTCTTGGTGAATGGCAGTTAAAGGCAGTGAGGCTGTTGTTATAGTTTTTAATGGCAGACCATTCCAGGGGTATTGGACAGACACTGTGACATTTGTTTCATGGCCAGGCTGGTGATGAGACCTAAATACCATGGTCTTTGCTTGTATAGACAGTATAAGGAGGTATCCGTCTCTCCCAACGGGCTTGCTCTTTTCCCAGGAATGTGATTTTATTGACTGTCGGACACTGGTTTGTGGTGTGAAAAGTTGCGCTTGAGTGGCGATACAGGATAAATGGAGAGTTACATATCGCTGAAAGACACGGTTTACCATTGATGGTCACATGACCACAGGGTTTAGGCTCTCACTAAGGGCTGCTTAGGCAGATAGTTATCTAATTTACATTTGGGAATTGATACTGTCAGTGTATGGTAACAGTTGCTTTACTGGCGTGAATTTATTGATGATTTAGCATATGTAATGTTTTCTAGACTTATATAAATCTTTGGATTGGCATTTCTCTGTAAAAACGAGACAATTAATGGCAGGAGGCCTCTGAGGGATATATCATAGGATGTACGGATTCAGTACCGATACTAGATTTTGGGAGGTTGATTTTCATGTACTATTGATTCAGTGAAGATGTGTACTAGTTTCACTGTGGTACTGCACTGACAGAGCAACGTCTAAGAGAGATAAGGGGATAAGTCAGAACAAGTTGAGAACTCTCCGAGAAAACCAAAAGATGAAGGAATTTATGTGACATTTTAATTAAAAAAAGAAAAAAAATTGAGTTGTTATAATGGGACAAGTCTGCACACATTCAAGTAAGTATCTGTTTTTTGTCTCAGTATAAAGTTGAAAAAAGAATTGACTTACTGGACATGAGGAAAAAAAAATGAATGTAAGACAGACAGACAGACAGACAGACAGACAGACAGACAGACAGACAGACAAACAGACAGACAGACAGACAGACAGACAGACAGACAAAGGTATAGGGATGATAGGTAGTGAGGAATAGACATGGATGAAAGAGAGACAAAAAGACAGAGAAGAAAGGTGGAGGTGAGGAATTATCACATTGATTTCATATTTTATGTTATTATTGTCTTTTAATGTCCTGTAGTTGTTCTACTGGGTATAACATTTATTACAGCTTCAGGCAATCTTCACGCGGGATAGCGTATAATTCCAGATCTGAAGCAGTTTGATCACCTCCAGGGCAGATTATCTTTTGACTTTCTGAGGCTCAAAGTAGAGGCGTTATTGATATCCCATAAACAGTGATTAGTTGGGAGTTGTAAAAACTTGTTTCTTTTTTGTTCTAAGTTAAAATTCTGAAGACATTTTGTCATGGTTATTTTTTTCAAGAAGCAAAATGGCATTTTGAAAGATCCTTTCATGTAAGGAAATAATGGATCAGATATGCAGTTAAAACTTGGGTAATTCTTTTTGTCTGTTGGTCATGAAAGTCGTGAAAAATGATACTGTTAGAATTCCTTTGCTTGTTGAGTATATAAGGGTCGTTCTAGGACTAGTTGGTCCTGAGTGCCAGATTAATGTGACCGTGGTATCATGCCACATGACTACAGTGTGCAATGTAGCAGCACTATAACTGTCCAAGTAGACATAGTCTCCTAATGACTGAAATACTGTTGGTGGGATGTTAAACCAAATAAACAAATATTTTTAGAGCCAGTCATAGAATAGATGTGAATAGATGTGAACAACAGTGCAAGGAGTGCACACTGCCTGTCACATGGTTTATCACATTCTCATAGTTCAGTCTTGTTCACATGGCCAAGTTTTGTTGTCTCTTAAATATGTCCCATCACATGGCTATTTCTCATCATTATAGTCATCTGACTCACATCTTGTCTCATGGCTCAGTTCAAGTCACATGGAGGCCTCCATGGCCGAGAGGGTAAAATTGCTGACTTTAAAACTCACTTAGCCTCTCACCGTGTGGGTTTGAACCCCAGCAGGGTCATTCGGATTTTCTCGGAGGAAACCTAATCCAGCTGGCTTGTGGTAGGTCGGTGATTCTACCCGGATGCCACTGTGCATTTGGGGTCTTCCTCCACCTGTACTTAGCTGGACGTTGCTATATGACTGAATGAAATACTGTCAAAGCGATGGTTAACTCAAATAGTCAAGTCAAGTCACATGGTTCAGTTTATGTCACATAGGTCACTTCCTGTCTCATGTTCATTTCTAGTCACATTTTTCAGATTTTTATCTCATTTGATTTACTTCCATAAAACTGCAAACAGCAAATTGTCAGAAAGTGAAGAGCTTTGTAACTTTGGATGAGTAGAATGGAAGCCTTTCAGCAGGGGAATTTTCTCTCGAGTTATTTCTTAGGTACCATACAAAATTTCTTAATTGGACTTATTCTGTCTTCATTTTTGGCTGTACCATTAGTTGCTTATGAGGTTGTCCACAGCATTGTATTTAGGCTTAAAGTAAAATCTGTAGTGCAATACTGGAATTATCTGCAAAGCATAAACATTTTATTTATTTATTTTTGTTGTTGTTGTTGTTGTTAATATTAAACCTCTTGTTGATGTCTCTGAGTACACTGAAAAATATTTATACATATTGTCATGGATACACCTGTAATGACACATACTGACATGTTGTTATATATTAAATCTCCAATTAGCTACCACCTTTGATGGGCCACTTAACCCATCAATTTACCTTATGAATATTCATGAATAAATTAATGACTTAATGAATATTGATTTACAGTCAGAGCTACAATATTGTATGAGCAAGGAGATGTCTGATCTGGGTCTGCTTTGTTTGCATTAAAACATGTTTATGTAACATAAAAGTTTTTAAAAAAAAAAGTTTGACTGCATTTCAAATATCTGCATTTAGGTAGTAGAATGTAAGAGCAGAGCTCTAAAGTATCAAGTTGAGTTATATATTTATTGTATCCTATTAATTTAAATGAGAAGGGCTTCAATACTTAACACTTTGTCAGTCTTTCAACACTGCAATGCATTCTTAAGCTCACCAGAGCATTTTAGCATGTTCAAGGTGAGCTATTCTGATCACCCTGTGTCCATTGTTGTCTGTCATGTGTTGTGTGTTGTCAACAATTTGCTAGGGGCCGGTTAATTGGCTTTAGTTTCCTAGACATTACACTGTATGTAGGAAATTTTAAGAAACAATGGTCAGAATTTAATTTCATCTGACACAAAATTAATTTTCACATTATGGCCCTCTACACCTTAATGATCCTTTGAAAAATAAGGCTCTGAATGGAGTCAGATACCTGCTGCTGAAGGTTAATTGAAAGCAGGTAAAATCAAGTGACCTGAATTGTAATAAAAGGCTTTTGATACTTGGTGAATGTTCTGCCAGGCCGCACCATGGCCATCTTGTTTCCAAAGTAGGGGTAGAATCACTTACCTGATAGCTCTAGTTGTTGAAGTCATGACTTGATTGTGTAAATCATGTTAACACCTTTAAGTATTATTAATAATTAAATTAATAAGAATTTAGTAAGGAAAGGAGAATGCATGAAAATGAGCTGGAAAAAAGAAAAAAAAGAAAGAAAATGTACATATGTTACTGAAAGTATGTTTCCCACCAGGTAGCTATGAATGTACATTCTATTTATGGAAAGCTATAGATTGATCATGAAGAGAGTTAATTAAGGACACTATATACGTATGGACCCAGCACTGGATATAAATATCATAACAATCGCGGGCAATCCGATTTATCCATTGATCAACTTCCACTTTCATATTTCCACTTGCAGGAGACGGCAGCTGTGTATATTCATAGTGCTGATAAGGCCAGCCTATATTAATATTGGTTGATTGTTGTGTCAAGATTAAGTCTGTTGGCCTTTTGAGGTTTTGCGGAGGCAAGAATTTTAGAGATTTGCAGTATTTTTTGCTTAAAATCTTTTTGAAATTTAATCAATTTATGAGAAAAAATCCCATATAAAAAATTAATGTAAATTAAACATCAGTTCTTTTTCAAATCTTAAGTCATCATGGTCACATTCTCACTTTATTTTTGTTTCTAGCTCACCTGAATGTGAGCATTTGTGATCACCCTGCATTCGTCGTCTGTCGTCAACAAATTGCTTTAAATGACATTTCCTCTGAAACCGCTGGACAGAATTTGATTAAACTTGGCAGGAATGATCCTTGGGTGAACCTTTACAAAATTTACTAAAATAAACCTGATCCATGTAGTACTCTAGATGCCATGGCAATGGAAAGAAAAAAAAGAAAACTTTAAAAATCATCTTCTTTTAAACTACTGGCCTGTTTTCAAAAAGTTTAAGTACAGATGTGCCTTGGGTAATCATCTCCAAAGTTGCTAAAATTATTCGATCCATAAAATGTATATATAAGTGAAAACTTTAAAAGACTAATGCTCCAAAACTACTGGCCAGATTTTAAAATTTTTTTTTGCACAGATGTGCTATAGGAAACCCTCTGCCAATATTGCTCCCTTAGAACAGTGATTCTCAGATGAGCGATTTAGGCCATCATGGCCCTCTTGTTGTAAAATCTTCAGCAGGTACTGCAGAATCATTAATTTTCCTTCGTTTTAAATTTTGTTGAATCTGCACTTATAAGTCAATTTTGTTGAATTCATGAAAAATATATTTAGAGAAAGAAAAGATCTGAATTAAGGAAAACACAAGTGCACACTTTCCTGTGCAGCTGAGTTTATTGACCTTCAAGCAAGTTTTAAGTACTAGTAAGTTAACATAAAGTATACAGTACTAAGGTTTAAAATAGTGGTATTGAATGTTGGTAGGATGTATCTGCTCCTCAAGATAGTTCCACAAACATGTGTTAAAGGGACAGATAATTATAGAGTCTCAATAAATGATGAATGACAGAGATGTGACTGTTGCAGCACTAGCTAGCTGTCACCATCAGAAATGAGACTTTTTATTTTTTTTTTTTATTTTTTTTTAAGAAATATATCAGGTCCAGAGTCCAGGTATCTCCTTCTTGTATACATGTGTACAATCCAGTTTCGGTAAATGCCAGGGAAATTATGACTGGAATAGAAATTATTTGGAAAAAAATCCATGATGCACTTCTCTAAGAATGAAGTTTCTATTCTAAGAAATGTTCAACACTTTTCTCTTTAAACTACCACAGACATAATAACTTATTTAATGCAATTGTTCTGGAAATTGGTAATTTTCTTTTTGAGTGATTTATGTTTTAAGGTATTTGGCATTAATTGGAAAACAGTTTTACACCATTAATTAACCCTTTCCCTCATATAGACTCATTTTGACGCACTCAATAGGTACCACATAAAGCCTGATCTGCAGAAAGCCAAACTCAAACCTTACCAAATTTAATTGTAAAATCCTCATTACCAGACCACTGAGGAGCAGCGAACAGCATAAAACCTGATCAGCCTGCGAGTTACTCGCAGGCTGATCTGGTTTTATGCTGTTCGCATAGGTCTTTTCTTGGTATCCTCTATGAGGGAAAGGGTTAATAATTATCTTTGTCAACAGCCTCCTGCTCTGAGTTGCAAGCTTGTTGGAAGGTCTAAAACACCAATTCTTTTTCTGGTTTGGGTGCAAAGCCCAGATTTCTGCTAGTACCATGGATCAACTTACTGTAACATCCCTGTTTGTATCTTTAGTGATTATAAAGACCACCCTTTGTCTTGGAGGTTTAGGGTTCAAAAATTTGATGCAATAAACCAAAGTGTAAGTCATTAAAAAAGATACTGTCATATGAGGGTTGATCAAAAAATTCATGGACATGTGCTATGATTTAGTCAAATATTTATCAGTCGCCCTAATTTGTGTATGATATTCTCATCATCAATATTCGTTTATTCATTTATCATTACAGCAAGGTAGGTCATTATTGTGCTAGGTAACAACTGCTATAGCAACCCTATTCTATCTCTCTGCCGCAGGTGGAATCTTTTGGAAGTTGCTTGGCTTGTTCTTGAAAATTTAGCATATAAAATGGCAGAAAAAATCACTTCAGATGATCATCAATCAGATGACAGTATTCACGTTTATCTTATGTCATTTCCATTAAGCGTTTTGTTTGTTTGTGAAAATAAATTCAAACGTTTGTTATTTATGCCAATGGAGACGGTGTCACCAAAGAAAAAGTCAGAAGATGTCACCTTAGAGCAAAAATTAGTCACCGATATAAATAAAAAAATTATTGAAATGAGAAGAGAAAGGAATGAGTGTATGTAAATCATTGATTTACAAATTTCATAAATGCTTTTGTGATGACAGAGTTTAAGAGATGACAAAAGGTACGGTCAGTCTACTGATCAACACACAACGTCGCAAGTGCAGGCTGTTGCCGTTATAAAGGACATTTATAAATTCAAAAGCTCACCAAACAAAACCTTAGTGACTTAGTTGACATGAATTTTGGGACAGTGCAGAAATTACTGATTATAATCTGTGTGGGTGTGAGGCTTCTATCCATGACAGAAGGGAGGAATCTAGACTTTCATTTATGTCATGGTGTTATTTGAGCTGTGGTGAAGTACTTTACTTAATTATGTTTACATGTAAGTTATTGTGCAATAATTGATTGTATCTAAATGAAATTTTAGCATGTAATACAGAAGAAATTCACATTTATTTGATACAAGTTTTATACTTCTATGTTGAAAATGTGTTAGTTATTAGATGTGTCCACGAATTTATTGATCAACCCTTGTATGTCCTAGCACATAAGCTTAATGGTAGTCCCAGTACTGTTTGTCATTGTATGACATTGTCATTGTTACTGGGTGTGGTATTATGCCATTGATTCCTGGAGTGATATGATAGTGTGGAGACTCTATACCTGTCTCAAGTAGACAAAGTTAAAAAAAATGACCAATTAAATTACTGGTAAACCCAAGCAAACAAATTTATTAAAAAAAACAACAACCCACCTTACTTCTCGAAACCACTAAATTCATGACTCATATTCTTACAGGTGGCCAGGTGGATGACATTTTCACCCCCGGGACTGGGAGGTCATGGGTTCAATCCCCAGCCATAACATACCATGGGTTTAAAACAGTCTTAGAGAGTCAAAATCAGCAAAAAACATATGAAGTGTAAACAGAAAATTAGAAATCCTGAAATAGCTATTGTCTTGTGCATCTTTTTCACAGGTGAAATTGTTCCAGCCGAGAGCTGTGAGATGTTAATTGATTTCTATTTTAGTGTTGCTAATTTTGATTAGGCCACAAAGGTTTTGGCAGGAAATCAGTGAGTCTGCTTCAGACAAGTATTGAATAATTAATAAAGTTTTAGATGGCTTACATTTTGTAGATAAACTTTTGATTATTTTAGTCTTCTCAAATAAGTTTCCATATATTGGGGAGACTTATTTTCGTTGATGTATTAACTCAGGATGGTTGAATTATTGATTGAATTCTGAGCAGTATTAAAGAATATAACATGCATAGACGTAAGACATTTTTTTATGAACTTTGATGTTTAGACCTTTTAAGTGTAAATCACATGAGGCTGTAGATCGGGAATTAAATTCTAACTTAAATGTTCTTTTATAATCAGGCATTCTTTTTGAAATGATGGGGACTGGACCTGTATGCCATGTTTGTGGGATGAAGGGAAGTGCTTCTTAGATAATAATATGTCTATACGTAATGTGTTCAATGCCCACCATAATAAATTCATGTTAACCCTTTCCCTCATATAGACTCATTTTGACGCACTCAATAGGTACCACATAAAGCCTGATCTGCAGAAAACCACAGTTAAACCTTAGCAAATTTAATTACAAAATCCTCATTTCCAGACCACTGAGGAGCAGCGAACAGCATAAAACCTGATCAGCCTGCGAGTTACTCGCAGGCTGATCTGGTTTTATGCTGTTCGCATAGGTTTTTTCATGGTTTCCTCTATGAGGGAAAGGGTTAAAGCACTGGCTGAATCCCAGAATTGTGCTTTGGAGATAAAGGGAACACAGTAAAATCTTAAATCAGAGTGAAAAAAAGGAATATGAGCCTGTTCAGGCTAAGTATTTTCTGCAGTTTGATTTGGATTTGCAATGGTATAATAACATGTATATAACGTATCGAATGGTCTGTCTAAACGATAAATGGATTCATAGACATGTGAAGGTCACCCTTCCTGTTGACAGTGTGTACGTCACTACAGCTGACTGGTCTATTGATTTTAAAATGATTGTGAAATTATCCTCATAAAGTAAACACAGCCTTGTTCCATTGATCTGTGGTTAATTATTTGTTCAAAAGGGATTGGAAAACTATTAATACAATCATTTCATGAAATGACATTTTCTTCATTTCATTTATGGATAATTTGGCCTAGGCCTACACTATAAGGATATCATTAATTAACCCTTTCCCTCATATAGACTCATTTTGACGCACTCAATAGGTACCACATAAAGCCTGATCTGCAGAAAGCCAAACTCAAACCTTACCAAATTTAATTACGAAATCCTCATTTCCAGACCACTGAGGAGCAGCGAACAGCATAAAACGTGATCAGCCTGTGAGTTACTCGCAGGCTGATCTGGTTTTATGCTGTACGCATAGGTCTTTTCATGGTTTCCTCTATGAGGGAAAGGGTTAATAGGTATATATAGGATCTCACATGAGTTATAATATAATATAGAATTTTATTAAACAAGTTCAAGAAAATGGTAAAAGGGAGCCTCTTATTACATGACAACTCATGTGAGTTTCTTTTTATCACATGACTCTAAATGCTGAGATTTAACAGAATAATAATATTTGACGTTTTGGCGCATTTTTGCAGGTTGTTTTTATCCTATGAATTGTATAGGGTCATGACGTTATATTACATGTGTTAAATATAAAAAAAATACGTAATGGTCATATTACATGGAAAACAAGGAACGTCATGTGATAAAATTTTTCTTTTTTTTTGAAAAATAAAAGATTTGGTCATGTTTTTTTTTTGTTTGTTTTTTTATATTTTAAATATTGCCAAAAAATAACACTTTTTTTTTATGTGTAAACCCTTCTTAATTGGACTTGTCCTTTTTTTTTTTCTGACTGTACCATTAGTTGTTTTGGGGGATTCCAGCTGAAAATTTATTGACTGAATAACAAACAGTAAAGACCATGGATGGCTGTCATTAGTCTGAACAGGTTGCAGAGGTAGTCACAAGTGGCAGCAGCAATGTTTTAAGTCACTGTATTTGCATGATTACTCAATAAAAAATTGACAAATACCTAATTTCTTTCAAATTGGCTAGTAACAAATTTAAATAACCCGATTTAAGTCTGGGAGACTCAGTTTACTCTGTAAGCTTTGTGTAACAGTGACTTTAAAGTTCTGGCTGAAGGACATCCAGTTCTACTACTGCCTGAAATTGATATTCTCATCACACACTCATATAAGAAGAATTCCATAACCCTTTCCCTCATATAGACTCATTTTGACGCCCTCAATAGGTATCACATAAAGCCTGATCTGCAGAAAACCACAATTAAACCTTACCAAATTTAAGTACAAATTACTCATTTCCAGACCACTGAGGAGCAGCGAACAGCATAAAACCTGATCAGCCTGCGAGTTACTCGCAGGCTGATCTGGTTTTATGCTGTTCGCATAGGTCTTTTCATGGTGTCCTCTATGAGGGAAAGGGTTAACCCTTATCCTGCTGAATTTTTCAAATGGATTTAGCCAGCATATGTTTTGGAACTGTGTCCATTATCAATTTTAGGGATAACAAAATGAAAACTTGTAGTTGGTCAGCCAGCAGTAAAGAGCCAGACCCCAGCCTGCACATCTGGCCTGGCTCTTTACTGGTGACAAAGATTTGCACTTACGGTTCCAGAAGGGTAAGGGTTAATTTGTTAACTGGAAGATACTTATAGCTTCTCACTTAATAACCATTGCTTTATTAAAGACACTGTTTTATATGTTGGTTACTCAATTAGATTAAAAATGGCAGTTTAACATGTGTTAAATTAACTCAATAATTTAACGGGTCTCAGTATTAAAATTTACTCACGGCTGATAAAAACTTTAATAATGTTCTTCTGCCTGACAAGGTTTCAACTGGGAATAAGTCTTAGGAAAGCTTTCAAATTTTCAAAATTGTTCAGACAGAGAACAGGTCCTCTATGTGCACTGTACAATTTAGTACTGATGGACAAAAAATACCCTGAAATATTAGAAAAGAAGTGGTTTTCCCAGTAAAAACTGTGAAAGTTGGAATTGTTAACTAGACCATGAAGAATTATAGATTCATTTTCAGTATCACTGAACAAAATCTTGTTTGTATCTACCTGAAAAACATTAATAAAACACTAAACTGTTTTGTGAGTTATGACAAGGGAAGTAACTCTTACATTGTTTTTTCATTTGTACCCTTCAAAGTTAAAATAATGTCAGGAAGATTATGCTATGCAAGGGTTATTTCCCCTTACAAATTTCATGTATAACATCACAGAGATGTGTCATATTAACTCTGGTTAAAACAATGTAGATGGAAACTTTACAATGAAAAGAGAGAGAGAGAATTTGAATTAAAGAGATGAAGGCAATTTTTTGTGGTGAAGAACACTGTCTGCATAGGGTATATTTTTATTCAGATAATACTTTAATTAACCCTTTCCCTCATAGAGGACACCATGAAAAGATCTATGCTGGTCGCTGCTTCTCAGTGGTCTGGAAATGAGGATTTTGTAATTAAATTTGGTAAGGTTTAACTGTGGTTTTCTGCAGATCAGGCTTTATGTGATACCTATTGAGGGCAATTCAGAATGAGTCTATATGAGGGAAAGGGTTAAGTGTCTCATGTTTGAACTAATGATTATGTTACCGTGGTTTCTGTCAATTTAGGTTGACATATGGATTTCTATATCAAAATGATAGGGTTTCCTGAAAATTTTGAAGATGGAATTTTTTTTTTTTTTTATATTTACCAGGTATAAAGTCATCAGATTGCTAGATGTGACAATGTCCATGCTCACTGCATAATATATATAGAATCTTCATGAAAAGTAATTTTATAAAATTCTACACTGAATTACATTCCCATTACTAGAACTTGTATGTCTTTAATCATTTGATTACCGCATGGCCGACTTCGTGGCAGTGATTTATTGCAACGCAGGGAGAGTTAATCTTTACATGAAGCAAATAATTATGCTGTAACTGTTGTACCTGATATTAATCTAGTTACATTGTATGCATTAAAGACTCTGGTAGGCTCTTTATATCAGTGGATCAAAGCCATTATGCAATTTGTGAAAAAAAACGATCCCAATGGCCAAGTGGTTGGAGGCTCCATCTGGCAACTGGGAGATGGTGGGTTTGATCCCTGGACTTGATGTACTAAAGTTGTTAAGATTCTACAGGTGTATCTCTGAACATATATAGAGTAGCTCAAGGAATCAAGCTGGCACTGTGTCAGTGTACAGTGACTTCAGGGTAGTATACTGGTAAGGTCCTGAAATATTGGATATATTTTTTTTTTTGGGGGGGGGGGAGAGAAAAAAGAAGAATTTTTTCCCCATATCCCCAGTCAGATGTCAGTGATGTCTGAGTTCTCAACTATGAGTGCAAAGTTCTGTGTTAAAGAAAGGAAATAATTTAGTGAAAGTTTTTTGATTATCAGACCTAGTTTCAAACGAAAAAATGAGCCCAATAAATGGATATTGTACTTTATATCTTGATCTGTAATTCAGTGTGGGAATCTCGGGTCTTCATCTGTATGAAACCATTGAAATCCTGAAGGTCATGACCTGATTTAAACCATTGAAATCCTGAAGGTTATGACCTGTTAAACCATTGAAATCCTGAAGGTCATGACCTGATTGAAACCATTGAAGTCCTGAAGGTCATGACCTGATTTAAACCATTGAAGTCCTGAAGGTCATGACCTGATTTGGGGGGAGTGCTATCTGATGTTCAGCTGTATTGTAGAGGGTTTCTGGATTGAAAAAAAAATAATCCTTAGAAGATCTTGTTTTTGCCTTTTTCTTTTATAGAGGGGTATTCAGAAAGTTCTGGTATGGTGGTCATAATGTCTGGTAAGATGTCACACAGACCTGAACTTTTTAGCTCGACTATTCCAAGAATATGAGAGCTATTGTAGTTGCCCTGGCGTCGGCGTTGGCGTTGCAGCTTTTGGTTAAAGTTTTGCATGCAAGTTACTATCAACCTTATATCTCAATAACCATTTATGGTATTGACTTGAAAGTTTATAAATATGTTCAGGGGCATCAGACAACCAAGGTAGATAACTCTTGACTGAATTTAATATGAATTATGGCCCCTTTTTTTACTTAAAAAATTTGGTTAAAGTTTTGCATGCAATAGAAAATTTGGTTAAAGTTTTGCATGCAGGCTACTATCCAGTTTGTATCTCAATAACCATTCATGGTATTGACATAAAAGTTTACAAATATGTTTAGGGGCATCAGACAACCAAGGTAGATAACTCTTGATGGAATATATTACAAATTATGGCCCCTTTTTAACTTAGAGAAGTTTTGGTTAAAGTTTTGCATGCAAGATACTCTCATGCTTATATCTCAGTATCCAGGCATGGGATTGATTTGAAACATAATTTAATATGTTTAGGGATATCATACTTTTATGGTAGATAACTCTTGATAGAATATGTTTCAAATTATGGCCCATTTTTAACTTAAAAATTTTAGTTAAAGTTTTGCATGCAAGGTTCTTTCATGCTAATATCTCAGTATCCAGGCATGGGATTGATTTGAAACATCTTTAATATGTTTAAGGGTATCATACTTTTATGGTAGATAATGCTTGATGGAATATGTTACAACTGATGGCCCCTTTTTAACTTAGAAATTTTGGTTAAAGTTTTGCTTGCACGGTACTTTCATGCTAATATCTCAGTATCCAAGCATGCCATTGATTTGAACATCTTAAATACATTTAGGGGTATCATACTTTCATGGTAGATAACTCTTGATAGAATATGTTACAAATTATGGCCCCCTTTTAACTTAGAATTTTGGTTAAATTTTTGCATTCAAGCTACTATCCATTTTATATCTCAAAAATTGCTTGTGGAATTGACTAGAAAGTTAAGGAGTGTCTTCAGGGGCATCAGAAAACCAAGGAGGATAACTTTTGGATGGAATTTTATGCATATTATGGCCCTTCTCTAACTTGGATTTTTGTGTCGCCTGCATAGCATGGCAGACACATAGGGATCACTTTGTCCGTCGTCGTCGTCGTCGTCGGCGTCGTCGACGTCGTCGTCGTCGTCGTCGGCGTCACACTTTCTTGTCCGGAGCATAACTCGAAAAGTATTTGAGGTATCACCTTGAAACTTAAAACATGGATAGATCACATTGAGGTGGAGTGCAGTGCACAAGAATGATAACTCTGACTTTCTATTTTCTGAGTTATTCCCTTTGTTGATTTAGTTTTATTTTTGTCCGCATAACTCAAAAAGTTTTATTGAGGCCCTTTGTTGATTTTCAGTCTTAATTTTTGTCCAGGGCATAACTCAAAAAGTATTTGAGGTGCTGACTTAAAACTTTATAGATAGATAGATCTCATTGAAGAGGAGTGCAGTTCACATAAATGATAACTCTCACTTTCTTTTCTCCTGAGTTATTGTCCTTTGTTGATTCTCAGTCTTTATTTTTGTCAGGAGCATAACATAAAAAGTATTTGAGATATTGCTTTGAAACTTCATAGATGGAAAGATCTCATGGATTTGTAGTGCAGTGCATAAGAATGATAACTCTGTTTTATTTTCTGAGTTATTTCCCTTTGTTGATTTTCAGACTTAATTTTTGTCTGGGGCATAACTCGAAACGTATTTGAGGTGTTGACTTGAAACTTCATAGATCTCAATGGTCTGAGTGCAGTGCACATGAATGATAACTCTGTTTCTCTTTTTCCTTGAGTTATTGCCCTTTGTTGATACTCAGACTTCATTTTTGTCTGGAGCATAACACGAAAAGTATTTGAGGTATTACTTTGAAACCTCACAGGTGGAAAGATCTCATGGAGTGCATTGTGCAAGAATGATAACTGTTGTATTTTTGGAGTAATTTCCCTTTGTTTATTTTTTTTGGATTTAATTCTTGTGTGGTGCATAACTTGTAAAGTGTTGCCTTAAACATTTATAGTAGATAGATCTCATTGGTCTGAGTGCAGTACACAAGAATGATAACTCAATAATGATAATGATGACTACAAACTTGCAACATATATATAATTAACGTCATAAGTGCTTAATGACGTCATAATTTTTCTTACAGTTAATGTTTTGAATTCATAGTCATTCTGACACTCCTCTGATGAAGACTGTATAGTCGAAAGTGCTCGGGAAAATTATTACATATTGCACTGTTTGAATATTTTATTCCCCCCCCCCCCCCCCCCCCCAAAAAAAAATAAATATATATATATATATATATATGTGTGTGTGTGTGTTATTTTGTACCTCACAAAATAGATTATGCTTTATCAATAATTTGTCAAAAGATCGATTTTCTAGTCAATTCTTTCATCAAACATGCTTAAATGCAGGCGACACAAGTGTTCCGAGGAACACCCACATCTAGTTGGTTAAAGTTTTGCATGCACAGTGTTATTGTGCTTATGTCTCAGTAACTAGGCATGGGATTGATTTTAGACATCATAAAAATATCAAGGGGTATCAGACTATTAAGGTATATCATTTTTAACTATTATCATGTACAGGGTATGTGAAGGGCAAGAATTGAAATAGATTTCATTTGATTTACCAACAAGCATTTTGAATAGTCGAGCGTGCTGTTCTCTGTGTCCCAATGTTTGACGTCATCGTCATGATACTGTGTTTATGACATCTTAGGTTGTATTATTGAGATTTTACCTGTAATGTATGATGCATATATCTTGTATAAATACCTGTCATGTCTGCTATTTCCTTAACAGTTAATCATGATTGTCGTTGATTTAAGCAGCTCTTGCACTTTTGAAAAGATGTTTGCTGGTGATTGCTTGCTTAGGAAGTCCACTATGAGTGGAAATGTGTCCTCCGGAGCAAAGTCCTCCCTTTTTTTAAATAAGTTTTAAAGACTATCAGAAAAAATAGCTACTAATTTTCCAGTTAAAAGAGTAACTATATATTATTAAGGTTAAAAATGATGAAATGGGGCACATTTTGCAGTATGTTTTTATGATTGATTGACCTTACAAGACAAAACTGTTAACTCCCCCCCTACACACACACACACACACACACACACACACATTTGCAATGACCCCTAGAGTAAACCATATTGTGTCCAGATACCCTTAATAAATAAACTCTATATCAGTAGGGTCACACTTGTTTTTAGCAGTAATATATATACATGTGAGCTTTTAAGATATCTGGCGGCAGTTTCATCTTCTTCTATTATTAATTTTGCACTCAGAGCAGTTTAGCTGTCATGTCAGTCGTCTTATTTTGTATACAACAGAAGGTTCTTATACATTTGCAACTTCATTTAAGAAACAGAATTCTTTCAGGGGGTTGCTTGTCTCTATTTTGAAGTTATTTCCTGAAATTACCAGTTTCATTATTTCTGCATTGAAACAAAATATTACTGGGGAATATGCCAGTTCTTATTACCTTATTAAATTTAGTAACGTGGCAAATTCAATTTCTGATATATTGGCAAATTCAATTTCTGATATATTGTGTCTGTGGGCCTTGTTTCTTTCTTGTATATTATATCATGGGATGTTCATAATGATGTCTGCTTTAAATTTCCTCAGTTTTACCCTGTCACGCTTCAGCAGGTGACACACATGTTCCAAGGAACACTCTTGATCTCTCTAAGAGTTGCATATATTATCATATCTATAATTTTATACAAATGTCAATTGTTTTTAGTCTCACTACTTATTTGCCTGATTTTATAATTATATAGAGTTATGCTCATCTGTTCTTTGTTTCTCCCATTTTTAAATACCGTATATGCTGGCAGATTAGGCGCAGCAACATCTTGATTTCAGGGTAGCTTATTTGAAAAAAAAAATCACTTATGGCATTGCATAAGGTGTATAATACTGTTTTGAAATTTGTGCTGCCCTACATTTTGATAGACTGCATGCATGAAAGCAATCCACATGTCACAGTGGCTAATCATATGTGAACCATTTAATTTACATGGCATAAAATGACCGGTAGACTACATTAAGGAGGGTAAAGGTGACATATTCTCATGACATGGCATTACATAGCCGTGTCCCCGCATCGTAAATAACAGACTGGGGACCAATGTCACTTTTAAAAATTCACCAAAGTAACAGATATTAATATGTAACAATTGCTACCTGTCAGTTTCGCCTGTACATTATTAGGTCCCGTTTAATAAACTTGTGTTATTTATATCAAAAATGGCTTTTATCATATTTTCTCACTTTCTCACAATCATTTTATCATTAAAAGTACTAGTAGGATAACTAATGAGAACAAAAGCAACATATTACCTGGTATTGTTTATTATGGTTTCGTATGAAATTGACAGCTTATTATACTATTTAATGTATGGAATTATATTTTGACCAATGAGATTGCAGTATTTTTCAAAATTTTCGATCGGTTTAAATCATTAAACCACTTGGTTTAATGGGTAACCTAGTATATACCACCTTTGTGCATATGCGTGTATAGATGGACTTGGATAGTAACGTCAGAACATAATTCCATACATTAAGTAGGCTAATGTTTGTTATCGAGGGTTTAACAAGTTAAACTGCTCGCTCGGCTGCGCCGAGTTTGAGCAGTTTAATTTGTTAAACCCTCGGTAACAAACTTTAACCTATAATAATTGGCTTTTAGTATATCCATTTTCAGTTTATCATTTCCGTTTTCTGAAAACCTGTATGTTATTGTATAAGGCGCACTCCCTCTAGAAACCTTCCTTATCTGAAAAAAATTAAAATAAATAAAAATGTGCTTAATCGCTGCAAGTGTATATCATGTACCAAAGGCAAAATATTTTCCAGTCCTATTATGTAATCTTTTTTGCAGATATTCAGCAGAGATATATGGTATGGGTAAGGATAAAGAGGATGATTTACAGATTGAGTTCTTCATTTAACACTTTCCCTCATAGTGGACACCATGAAAAGACCTATTGCGAACAGCATAAAACCAGATCAGGTTTTATGCTGTTCGCTGCTCCTCAGTGGTCTGGAAATGAGGATTTTGTAATTAAATTTGGTAAGGTTTAACTGTGGTTTTCTGCAGATCATGGCAGGCTTTATGTGATACATATTGAGTGCGTCAAAATGAGTCTATATGAGGGAAAGGGTTATATATTCTTGACATAATCAAATACAACACAAGCTTAAGGACGTATAAAATTTGTTAGGAAATTGTTTTCGTGTTTTGGCTTGTGTTTTGTTTAGATGTGTGCATCTGTTTTGAGATTCTTTCATCTTGACTCTTCTTTGTTGAACCAAATCATTATCAACATTCCCACGCAGCCTTGCAATCAAGGTGTACCATGCAACATGCAAACATTGGCAATCCAATTGACACTGGGAGGAGTGTGTTTGATTTACCAGATCAGCTGCTGCAGTGATCAGGTGAGATCCTCCCACTGTGGCTTCACATGACTTGCATGAACTCTAATCATAAGGTCAAAATCTATCAATAGATCGATTGATTGATTTTTCTGAGGAGCACATTCAGCTTACTTATGTGTAATTAGTTTTTGCAGATGGGTTATTGAGGGCTGACCATGAAACTATTCCAAGTGTATAAAGAAATAGGAGGAAATGGAACAGTTTTATGGACAACCCTTCATATATTGTCTGGCTGGTGGGAGCAGGCAAATTGTGTTTTTACACCATCTTGTGACGTAAATTTTGGGGTAATTTGGCAGGTGATTGATGAAATCCTCTATACTATATGTTAACTGGGGGTCATTGTTTGCCTGCTTGTTAGTACCTGGCTAGTTCGCTTATTTTGCCAGTAGTCTGGATTTATTCGAGGAAGCAATGTAAGCAAGGGGAATTTTTGCTTTTAAGATTTTAGACAGGCAATGAAGCCAGTTTTATGTTACAGAGAAACAAATACAGGCATTGTTGGTTTGCATAATTATACCGCAGCAGATTTGACTCAATAACTCCGCGTTCAGTACGTAGCCTATCATTGCAATGAGATTAACAAATACTGAAGTAAGGTAATGACCTCTTAAAGTATGGAATTTCAGAATGGAATCAGGGGCATGACCATCCCTCTGGATCATTGTGAAACATATCAAAGTGCAAAAGGAACTGAGAAAAGAGCAAGTTCAGCTGACCTACTAGAAATGAGAGTTGTAGGAAAATGCATGGAATTTTCTGCATCATGACCTTTCTCTCTACTGAGTTTAGCCTATGTAAACACTGGGTTAAGTCTTTAAAATTATAGCCATTTCCTGTAAACCTGCCGACAGTCTCTCCCTGCCTTGAGTGCTTTGATCATTATACATTAAAATTATGACTATATGATTATATAATGGACCTTTTTTCTCAGGATTATAGACAGTTTTTGTCATACAATTGGATGTTTCTAGTGTTTACAGATGTATTCAAATTCACTTAAATGCTATTCAGTAGATTGGAAACATTTTGATATCAAAATGAGAAAATCAGCTCTGTATTCATTAAAGCTTATTGCCCCAGGCTACTGAAGGTTGTTGAGACATCTATGAAGATATCCTGTTCTCCTGTCCAAAAGTACATCTAAACATACCACATGGCCAATCAATGAAGTACATCTCTGACATTGGACAACAGTCCTTCTAGGTCAGTTTTTGTTTCCAAGGCTACGGTTTCTAAGTTGTAGCCATCTGCAAGCTTGATTCTTCTGCCTGTCTTAATTAATACATCAGATACAGTCATGTTATGTTTCACACTGTTTCTTGCCTCATTCCACTGCCAGGGTAAGATTGGATGCTGGTATCTGATTGATAGATCATTCTGATTGTATACACAAACAGAATAATGGAATGACAACACATTTGATTTCATCGACATTTGAATTGGCATTTTTTTTTTTTTTTTTTTTTTTTTTTTTTGTGGGGGTGGAGGGTGAAAGAGGGCATTTGAAAAACAACAGAAGTGTTAAATCTGACCAGGGTACACATGATAATCTTAATCAAGAATACAGAAAAAATGTTTGTGTTTTGCCTTGTATCAGCATACAATATAAAACTGCACATTTCAGGCATTTGTTTGTCTGGCCAAATTTTGCAACAATACATACTATAAACTTGATATGAACAAAATCATTCAAATTCTTAAAGAAGATCATTTTGGAAATAAAATGATTCTGGAAGTCTATAAAGTTCACTAGAAGATTACGAAAATGTACATGGTCAAATGCTTTACCATTGAATATTCATACCGTATAATTAAGGATGTTGCAGGTTTTAATTGAAACCTTTAACAGAAGCAGTTGCAGGTGATAAATGGAGGTATTTATTGTGAGCCATGTTTAAAAGTCTGCCACATAATGGGTCAGTGGAAAATAAATTTTGGTATGTTTACAAAAGAAAACAAACAAACTATTCTCCCTGAATAAAAAGAAAAAGGGTCTTGGTATATATATGTATACACTGTGTGTCACAGATATACATTCTATCCTAATGTTTGTCTTGTTCCAGTATTGATGAATATTGACACTGATTGTTGAAGTCTCCGCATTGCATTGAAAGTGCTGATGATAAGAAATCAGATGCTGCTGCTGACTGCAGTGATGCCTGGGGCACAGGCAGAGTTTCTTTCTGACAGTTGAGACTGGCAGAAGCAGCTGGCTTGAAGGAGGCTGATTGTCAAACATTGTCCAGGGAAATCAGGAGCCGCTAGATGCTCTGTTTTAAGTGCATTGATTTTTAAAAATAGAAAGAACCCAGAACTCTCTTTAATTCAATGTTGAAACTATATTTGGTAAAAGTTGCCCTGGACTTTGTGTACTTTGATCTGTGATTGCGCAATCAATGGATGCAGCATGTAGGAAATAATGTGATGAGTCCATGGAAGATGATCGTTATTGTCCTTTGTTTGGGTTTTTTGATGACGAAATCAATTACTACTGTAATGTATAACTCCGATGCATATCCACCTGCTGCCTTTTTTCTCTTTCATGAGGATATATCAAAGTTCAGGCCCTGTGTTCTTGGAAATAAAAATTGTACTTAAGTATGATTTTTACTTGGACCCAAACTTTGCTCATTTAATGCGTTTCATTAGGGAACTAAAAATTGTATGTTTATTGGGTTTAGCATCCTGCTTAAAGTATTTTAATCTTTTGGAGACTTCTGTCTACTTTAGAGAGATATATTGTGCTGCCACCATGCAGTATATCATGCTGTAGACAAGTGGCATGATACCACACCCAGTCACATATTTCTGACACTAGGTCAACCAGTCCTGAAACTACTCCTATATGCTGAGCGCAAAGCAAAGCAAAGGAGCTATACTAGTACTATATTAGTACCATTTTTTGTCTTCAACTTTTGTATGTTGACGGGGATCAAACCCATGACATCCCATTAAGGGCGGACAAACTGAGACATCACACTGCCACCAATATAAGCCCGAGATTGTACTATGGTATTTTCAAGAATAAGGGGCCAGATTGATCTATTTATGCATCATAGATGAAGAACCAATACCTGAGTAACAGCTAGAACTTTCAGGACTCTATATAAACCTAGTCATACAAGGTTCAAACAACTGGAAGATAACATGTTTCACTGTTAGGTGATTTTAAATGAAGGAAGATAAAAGCATTCAATTGTGTAACTGTTTCAGCGATGTCTTCAAAAAGACTTGACTATTTGTGTTTACCATTGCTTCGACAGTATTTCAGTCATATAGCGATGTCCAGCTAATTACAGGTGGAGGAAGATGCAGAATGCACGGAGGTATCTGGGCAGAACCACTTACCTATCGCAAGCCAGCTGGAAGGCTTCCTCACATGAAAATCCGGATGACCCTGCCAGGATTCCAACCCAATGGTGAGGGGCTGAGTGAGTGTTAAAGTTAGTGGCTTTACCCTCTCGGCCACGTAGGCCCGCCTTTTTTTCTGAGAATAACATTATTCAGCAACATAATAATGACTTATATAATCTTATACCAGATAATTATTTAAAATGATAGTTTCTAGTGCTTCTTTCTCCAGGGGTTTGCTTGCCGTTCATTGACATATTTCTCCCTGAGATACATTGTGTAACAGACCTATGGTCTAAAAGTCAGGTCCCCAGTTTCGAATGCGATGGATGTACGGCTCTCTATATATTATGATAACTGTAAAATTGTCAATATGTATGTTAAATTGTATTTAATCTTTATTAAGTTTTTTCATTAGATAGTGAGGCTCATACTTTTTAACAGATTCTGTCACTGGGCCTAAAAATCATGTAAGTTATGGGTTAATGGTGGCAGTGGTTTGTGATCGTACTGGTATAGGTCCCTATAGTCCTATATGCTCAGTTGTCATAAGGCTGGGTCCAGGACTATAAGTTGGCCCCCTTTTCATTGCCTCTTTTGCAATGAGGTAGCCAAAGTAAATCAATAAACTTACATTATTTGTTTAAATTTGGTGTACCATGCAGTATATGCACCAAGTTGCAAAAACACATCCAACAATTAGACTCACAAGATGCAAAACAGACCAAAGTTTTGAATTACAGTCTGGCTGGAAAAAAAAAGGCAAATCAATCAGGTGAATTATGGGCTTGATTCCAGATTTTGTCAGAATTGTGATAATATTTGACAATATAATATGAAATATATTAGTTTCTGACAGTGATCAGAAATGATGGTTGTAATTCAACAATTATTCCCTAGAAAATGTGTGGAATATATCGCAGGGAAGATGGCGTATATTGATTTTTATAGTATCTGAGGATAAACCAAGTGTTTGGCAACGCAGACATTTTGTCTCTTGTTCCAATTCTTGTTATCTCTCGTAATTGGTTGTTTTTGTTGACCTACTTTTATCACAAAGGACCATTAACATTTGTTGTAATATAAAACCAGAACTTGATTCTGCAATGAGTATACAGTACAGAGAATGGTCTTTTTTTTTCTTTACCTCTCTGTTGTATTAAAATGAGCATTAAAATGTTCTACTTTTGAATATAGTTCCATGTTAAAGCTTATGCCATAAGTTAAGTTTTGTTAAAGGTAACATGAAACACAGATTGAGGTAAGTTATAATGACGAGAAAATCAGGATAAGATTCTTTTTTGGTAATAGATCAAACACAACACTGCAATTAAGTTTGGATCTTTTATCATATTTAATAAATAAACAAAAGGAGCATTTCATTATTATATTTTGATCGGAAAATTATTTTGATAATAAATTACAGTTATATACTAGAACTCCTTTCAACAGAAAATTCCATCCTTAAAATTGATGATTTCACTGCTGGGGAGGGTGTTGACCTTTTTTTACTCTGCTATAACTTCTATGTCCTTTATTGGATTGCTTCAACTTTGGACATTTGCTTAAATAGATGGATCTCTTTATTATGCAGTTGACCTTGTGACCTTGACCTTTGACCTACTTTTCATGGAAAAAAAAAAGCCTAAAAAATCCTGCCCAAAATACTATCATGTCTTGTTACATACTTGGCCACTTATGGTTTTATGTTTTTTATCTTAAGATACACTGCATGTACCCGGGTGCAATTTAGCCTCACAACTTTCTTCTTATATTCTCATTAAATATGGATGAAATGCAATACAAGCAATCCTGGACTCTCATCTAGAGTTATTGCCCCTGCATGTTGCTTTAAAATAATTTGAAAGTTGGCAAAGGTGTCATGGTAACAGAGTGTTGTTGCTCAAAATATTACAGATGAAAACTGATTGTTCAATACCTTTCAATCATATCAGTTTCAGATAAAAGTTAAGTACACCAGAAATATCTGTTACAGTTATCATGCAGTTCTTTTAAACGTTCAGTTTCCCTTCCCTTGCTCTAGTATAAAGTCATTTACTACATGCAAGAGCTATTGAGGAAATATTTGTTTTAAATGTTTGCATTCAATTCTTCATGATGATATTTCAGTCATTTGGGGACATTTGTCTACATGAGAAATATAAAGTGCTCAAGTGGAATGATACCACACCTATCCACATTCTCCGGACATTAGGAAAAAAGCTGAGCGCTAGCTGGAATAACCCTTATATACTGAGTACCAAGCAAGTAGGTTAGTAGGTTGGATTTCCTAACAACATACCCTGAGGCACTGGAATAGGTCACTTTATCTAGGTGTCTATTTAAAGTAGTTTCAATCCATCTATGATGACATGCATCATTATAATCTGAATACCAATACTTTATTTCTTAAGTAGTTTTGTGATAAAGTTACAATATGCGTCAAAAATCATATTGAGGTTTAGACCCACCAAAAAAATGACTTTCTCCTTTTAAATTTTTTTCTACCATTTGTTTTTCTTATAAGTCAAATTCAGTTTTTCATATTCACAGAAAATTTATATTTTCCATAGGCTTCAGTGTTAACTTATATGCAGATTATCTCCCCCCAAATTACATAAAACTTGAAAAAACTCTCGGTGAAATATTTTTATTTTTGAATGTCTTCAAGGTGACAAAGTTACATAGAAATATTACCATTCAGTGGCAAGATATGGAATATGGCTATTAGGGTTAGAACTATCAGTCTGGACTGTAGCATCCTAATGTTACAGAATAATGACTTCAACACCATGAACCTGTTCTGGCTGACTACTGATTCCTATCTGGCTATACAGAATATTCTAACAATAGAGGGTAAAATGAAATAACTGAGTGGAGAAATTGTTTAAACCCATCTGTTTCTTGACAGTCCCATAACTTGGCAATGATCTTAACACCATGTTATATGAGGACAGTATGCAGATGTGAAAGTATTCCCGCAGCAACAAATGAGGAAATTGCAATAAAACTGTGTCCCCTTCTTTGTCACAAGAGATTTCTCATTGATGTAAATTTTGTTTTCATGTCACTGTCAGTGAATCAATACCATCAGCCCATATCTCCAACCTAGTGTTTGCTTTATAAACCTCGGTTTTATTCTGAGAGGGCCGAATCAACCACCAGTGACAGAGGCAACATTGGGTTGGTAACTCTGGAAGCTTGGAACTTTTTTGCTGTATTAATATTATCTTTTTACAGATCTCTGATAATTTAATGGAAGCTCAGAGTAACGCCTGTAACTTTTTGTGGTCACAATCCATTGTGCTACTGAATAGGTATTATTAGTGAATCCTCAGGTCACTTTGTAGAGATTTTGTGTGACTTTGCACTGGCTATTTAGCACTGTAGGAGTGCCAGGAATTTATAAATCATATTTCACAAACAAAAGAATAAGGAAAAAAAAAAGATTAAAATTTCATTGTTTTCTCATGCTGTACAATTGGTTGCTTAATTTAAGACACTGGAAAATCTAATGAAAAGTGCAATTATTTTTTCTTTAGCCCAAAGTGTTCACTATTAAGGCAGCTGATAAAATGATTTTAGTTGCTTTATAGAATTATTATAGTTTATTTAGATCAGTTAAGAATAAAAAAAGTCACATTTATTTTATTTTCATGCATGAGATATTAATTTTCTCATCTGACAGGGTGTCTGAGTCTAAAATTAACCACATTGTTTCATATGGGAGCCAGGATTATCAATTAAGAAATTAAATGTCATCTGACAATCAGCAGTCTTCAGATAACATTTTGATCATATGTTAGAACTGAAACTTAATTTTGAGATGATTAAATGTCATCACAGAAAATCACGTTTTTAACAAATTTTTACTTGAATTGAAAATTTTCATTTTTTTCCCAATTCTTAAAGTATTTCTTGCTAGTCTTACACCATGCTGTACACATTGTTTACTGCTTGTGGGCATGCATTGCATGTGTGTGTCCGTTGCTAAGTCAAGTCAGAGTTAATTTAGATTGCCTACAGCACATGCTCATGAGTGAAAAATAATGCATACTTCCATATGATTCTGACCGTATACAAGTCGTTGTGGTGTGTGGTTAGAGCATCCTTCCCACAACCAAGTCATCGTAGGTTTGATTCAGATGGCTGCAACATGCAACATATAATAGTCGTTTAGAATGGTCCTGGATATATCTCCCTTGCTTGGCACTCAGCATATAAGAGCACATGTCTTTCCAAGACTGGATGGCATATGCATGTATTAACCCTTTCCCTCATACAGGAAACCATGAAAAGACCTATGCGAACAGCATAAAACCAGATCAGCCTGCGAGTTACTGATCAGGTTTTATGCTGTTTGCTGCTCCTCAGTGGTCTGGAAATGAGTATTTTGTAATTAAATTTGGTAAAGTTTAACTGTGGTTTTCTGCAGATCAGGCTTTATGTGATACCTATTGAGGGTGTCAAAATGAGTATATATGAGGGAAAGGGTTAAGATAATGTACAGTGACTTGGTTTCATATCATGCCACTTTTCTGCAGCTTTAGATGGCAATTACATAGCACTATTTATCTGGGACATCAAACCTGACTAATCTAGCAATAAACCTTTGAATATGACTCATCAGTGATAAAAGTCACTGCTTGATTTGAGAAGTCCATATATATACTGTAACCAGCATCCATTTATTTTTCTTTGACATTATGGGAGTTAGTTCATAACTTTCATCTTCTTTTACTATTTCATATTTTGTTTCCTTACATTTATCGTAATCATGTCAACTACTCATAAACTTTACCACAAACAGAATCATGCTCTCTTAAGTGTAAACCAGGTCAGCCATTGACTACCTGTAATCTCATTGTAGCTATGTGATTATGAATTTTGATGTCAATTTAAATATATTCAGCAACCTGTGAATCTACCTAACGCTCTTTATGCGCTTAAATTGTGGTCTTCCTCGACCTGTATAATTACTCTCTGGATATCAGCATGTGTTGAATTATTGTCTCCCTGACAGAAAAATCCAAAACAAAACAAATAAATGTCTATCATTTAAAGAGAAAAATGTTGTCATTATTAAAACCCATAAACCATTTTCATGACTTACTTAGCACATTAGTGTAACATAACCAATATTAAGTGAATCATTATCAATCAATGAAAGGGATAAGTGAATACAAGGTGATAAGAAACACTTACTCACGTTTCATGTTACTCTGTCTGACCTCTCAATGACAGTATACTCTTATTTGATGGAGAACTAAATCATAGGGATGGAATAATCAATCCAGACTTCTCCCCTCCTCTCCGTATATGGACCCCCAGTTTTGGCCTCTGTCTTATCTTGCCCGGACTTCCCAGACATAAACAGTCCCAGGGCAGCCAGTGCTGCCAAATATCATGATACCTAGCCATAACTCATCCCTCCATTAATGGCATCGCTAACTAGGCTGAGTGTAACCAGTAATATACAATAACTATCTGCTTAACTATTGACCCAATCGGAAAGATACTGTTTATAAATAAGGTATTCAATCCATCTTTGTAACCATGCATGCAACTCTAGTTTTTAGCAGCCTAACCTTTCTCAGTCTACAGTGATTGTAAACAGTATCACAAACAAAAACCTGTATTCTTTTGTGTAAACCAGATCAACCTTTGACTACCTAGCTGTTTTTCTTCTATATATAGTTATAGCTATTTGGTAGCCTGGTAAAAGGGCTTAGATTATTATATAAACAAGAAATATCTTTTAAAAGATATTAAGTGTATGTTTAAAAGATATATAATAGAATAAAATTTAACTATTATTTAATAAAAAAATGTTCCGATTATGGGATTCAAACCTAGAACCTCAAGAGTGGTAGTCTGACATTTGACCAACTGTGCCACACTAGTGCTGTAACAATACATTGCAACTAAGGGCTATATGGCCATAAATACATATCTGATCTTCTTAAAGAAATATTCTTTCATGGACTTAAATATAATTACTGACTCAGAGTGAGAGGGATGTTTTCATGTTTAAATAAGAAGAATAAATTGTTATCTGCCAGTTGACAATCATGTAGAAAGATATGCACCCCTTAAACGCCCATTTAAAGATGGAATATCCTAAAATAATATATGCCAGCCAATGAAACAGGTACTTTTCCCCTTCCTTCAGCTATTAACAGTTGGTTAACCAAGATTTTATTGGTTTAGGAATTAGGTCAAAATCAATTCTATACAGTTTGCGCATTAAAAGGAAGCCTCAGTGATAGATGTGAATGTGTAATGAAACACCTCTGCTGCTAAGAAATATGAAATCAGGATTTAAATATTCATGAAGCATATGTCGGTCTAATGATTTATTGAGTGAGATCCGTGCTTAATAGCTCACCAATTTCTTACAAAAGAGTCAGTTGAAGTCATTATACAGCCTCTGTAACTTCATCCTAGTGACATCACTCTCACTATTGGTATTTAAGACAGGGAAAAATGGCTAGAAATGTTACATCCAGAGTTGAAGAAACGATTATTCAGTTTTATCTTAAGCTGTAGTATTAGAGTCGGGGGAAAAATCAACAAGTTCAGAGCAGCTTGTGACAGTGTATGTCAAGGTGATGACGTGAAATGCTTCGGAGAATTTCGTTAATTGGCCTGAGTCTTTGGGACCAACAGAAATTGTGGGAACAGATTGGGTTGTTAATAGAAGCTGGAGTTATGTGACATATAATTGATTGATCTATGGATGCTTTAAATAGAACGGTTCCAGTTGTATGATTCTGGAGAAAGTTCAAAGGACCTGTTGGATCATTTATCGTCAGGGTTCAGCCGAGTATTGACTGGTTCTGTTCTGAATGGGTTATGAGTGTGCAATAATTGATCAGTGACTGATACTCAGTGAGTTTTTTTAACATTTAAGGTGTGTTGATTCTGGTAGTCATTATAGTGTGATAGACGATGATGGCACAGTCTTCATTTTTTGAATGCTATGATATTGATTATTAGTTAAGCTTTCTACTTGGGACAGGACTTGTGTTTGAGATATCTCCTCATCCGCTCTGGCACTTGGCCCTCACTTGACATAAAACTGCTCACGTTTGTTAGGAACTTGTGTCCTATGTATTTCTGTAAATGTGAAAATTCCAGGTGGATCAATACACATGAAAATGTTTTGACATTAGCGGCAAGTCCTTATGTGCATGAAGTTCTTGGTGGATTGTACTGAAAAGTGATT
>CM037780.1:72828146-72864963 GCA_021229015.1 Solen grandis | reverse complement strand
AAAATAATCATAATAAAATCATGTCGAAATCATTGCCCTAAAAAAAAATTAACGTCACATAACGTCATATGACGTCACGACTCAAAATATATGTAGAAATTCTGCAGAACTGCAAACTGTGTAAGTTTCAACTTTCTATCTCATCCTGAAGCTCTTTAATCCTAAAATGAAATTTTCGGTTCTATGTTCGAATCTTATTTCAGCCACAGAACTTCGGTCTTTCGGAATTTCGGTTAGCTGACAGGATATGCACACCTTAGTTTCAAGGTGTACCATCTGTGAAAATTTGAAGACAATCCGACCATAAATGACGGCTGTAGAGCGCGAACACCATTTTTCACTATTTTTAGCTGTGACGTCATGTGACGTCATAGGCTGCTAATAATCATTGAAATCAAAATTTCCTCACGTGACTAATAACCCATAAAAATTTCATCGTCCTAGGACTATTGCAACATATTAAAATAAGCGTTTAGTTAGGAAGAAGAAAAGAATAATAATAATAAAAAAATGACGTCACGTGACGTCATATGACGTTTATTTTCACATAATTATTAGACACCCAGAGACCTACTAACTGACAAAATTTCAACTTTCTATCTCAAATAGGACAGTTTTTATAAGCATTTAAAAATTGACGTCCTTGGTTCGAATCTTGGATCCGCCATAGATGCTTGGACTTTTCGAATTTTGAAAAACGGACACCGGTATACACAATAAGAACGTAATATGTCAGCATTATTATCGAACTTGGCAGAAAGAATATGGCTATAAACATTGTTCTAAAGATTGAAGATGATTACTTCAGAAATGAAGATGCTAGAGTGTAAATAAAGTGAAATATTACATTTTTCTATATCAAAAGGGGCATAACTCCTGACCTAATTGACAGATATTAGCCATAATCGAACTTATCCAAAAGAATATGGCTATAAACATTGTCATAGAGTTTGAAGATGATTTTAAAAAGAAGTGGGAAAAAAAAAAAATTTTTTAATTTAAAGGAAACCTTATGAGCCGATATCAGCCATAAAAAATTCCGAGATTTTAAAAACAATTTAATTTTAAAAAAGAGTGCAAACAAAGGGAAAATAGGCATATTTTAATATTAAAAGGGGCATAACTCCTGACCTAAGAAGTTAATATCAGCCATAATCGAAGTTGGCCAAGATTTTATGGTAATAAACATTTTCATAAAGTTTGAAGATGATTGCTTAAGAAATGAAAATGCTAGAGTGCAAACTAACTGTGGACGATGGACGGACGGCGGATTGACGGACGGACGGACAGACGAACGGACAACGGACAGTCATCGATTCTTATAGCTCATCTTGAGCACATGTGATCAGGTGAGCTAAGAATTAATAGTTTCTTAGAAAAAAGCAACCAAGTGATAAGGACTTACTGCAGAATTGCATGAAAGAACGGTATGAATTAATTTTTATTTCTCATCTAACTTCCTTATATGATGTCCAATTTTAAAAAAGAAAGGCCTTTAAATTTCCAGCATTTCACCTGTCTCATGTTTCAACTTTTCTGTTACGTGTTCTGAGATATAGAAAGTTATTTTTCAAGGAAACGGCAAAAAATCGGCAAAACGATGTCCATGTCTATTATTGCCCTTCGACAATTAACTTTATAATTAATAGTCCGATCATTAAAATCTGCATACCATTAGAACCGCATTGCATCACGCTAATAATACTGTTCTTTATGTTATTTTCAAAAATTAATAGTTTCTTAGAAAAAAAGCAATCAAATGATAGGGACTAACTGCAGAAATGCATGAAAGAACGGTTTAAATGAATTCTTATTTTTCATCTAACTTCCTTATAGGATGTCCGATGTCCAATTTTAAAACGCTAAGTACCATTAGAAAGGCCTTTAAATTTCCAACATTTCACGTGTTTCATGTTTCAACTTTTCTATTACGGGTTTTGAGATATAGAAAGTTATTTTTCAAGAAAACGGCAAAAGTCGGCAAAAAGATGTTCATGTCTATTATTGCCTTTCGACAAATAACTTTATAATTTATGGTCCGATCATTAAAATCTGCATATCATTAGAACCGCATTACATCATGCAAAAAAAATAAAAATGTTCTATATGTTATTTAAAAAAAATATAGTTTCTTCGAAAAAAGGAATCAAGTGATCGGGACTTACTGCGGGAGTGCATGAAAGTACGGTTTTACTGAATTCTTATTTTTCATGTAACTTCCTTATATTACGTCCAATTTTAAAAAGCTAGGTACCGTTAGAAAGGTCTTTTGATTTCCCACAATTCACACGCTTCATAATTGTATGTATCTTTAAACACTTTGTAGATACGGGCGGTTAAACCTTGAGCACACGGCAAAAATCGGGGATAAATATGTTCATATCGTTTTGTTTTTCCTTATAACTTAATGAATATTAGGTCAATCTTTAAAATTTAAACACCAAAAGAACGGCCGGGCATTGATCTACAAATTATATTGATACTCTTATTAACAAAAATCAATAATGATCGAGATATAAGTAGTTAAGTGCGTTTAGTGTTGCAGCATTTTTGTTTTTCTGCAATAACTCAACTGATTCAACCCTGATCTTCAAAAACTATATATCGTCTGAAAGACATTTCAAAGCACTACAAATTATACGCATAGTGTCTCGATAAAATATTTTTCGTTTTTGAGATATTTAAGGCCGAAGAAAAAACCGATAATTGAAATGTGACCTTGACCTTAGCTATTTTCCGGAAGCGAAGTGACTGATGACAATAAGAGGCTATGTTGCACCTTCAGTGAAAATTTTATGCAAATCGGTCAAAAACTTTGTCTTCCAGTGCTAAAAACCCGTATATTTTGGATAAAAAATTTGATAACGCGTCATGACGTCATTTTACGTCATACGACGTCAATCTTCTCAGAACCGAAAGAAATCAATAGGACACATACTCTGTTCAAATTTCATGTTTCTAGCTTATCTGAGTGCTTCGTAATACTTCAATACATTTTCTGGTCCAAAGTTCGAAAATTGGTTCAGCCATAGATCCTTGATCTTTTCAAATATTGCAAAACGTATATAATCCTGCACAACAAGAACTTAATCAATACATTCTGTGAAAAAATCAAATAAATTGGTCCAGGCATGACGGCTGTAGAGCGCGAACAAACTTTTGTAGCTTTTTTCAGCTCTGACGTCATGTGACGTCACATGAAGAAAAAAAAAGACAATCAAAAGCGCCAAAGTCACTGTGCATACTGTTAAAATTTCATGCTGCTAGCTCATCGGCAACCTGTTTTAAAAAGGAAGAAAAAAAAAATAATAAAATAACTAGATTTCATTGTTGATAGAATGATAGGACTTTCTGCTACATTTGTCAAATACTTAAAAGCAAAAACAGTAAGAGGATATGAAATTGCATCCTTTAACTTGCTTTTGTATGGCCATAACTTAAATGAACTTTGAAAAATAAACCGTTTAACTTGGAGGAAATTGCAAAAGTAACTGAAAATCATTTTTTTATATCGATTTATTTAACTTGGACAAATTTTTTAAAATTAATTAAATAAATATTAATATATCAAGTAATTTTTTCATGCTCCTTTTTGCAACATATAGAAATTAACGCGTAGATATATTAACATTCTTTTTGACATTATGACGTCAAATAACGTTAATCTTCACAGAATATAAATAAGTCTTAAAGACTAATATTCAGTCCAAATATCAACTTTCTAAATCATCTCGAAGCGATTTTATATGTTTTTGAAATTTGACGTCAATGTTTCGAAACTTGGATTCGCCATACAACCATTGCCTTTTCGTCTTTTCGAATTTGTAAAACAGGACGGGATACACAACTAGAGCGTTACATATACATTCTTTGAAATTTGCTGAAAATCGGTCCAAAAATAATGGCTGTACACCGCGTAAAACCTTTTTGTCCTGACGTCAAATCTGATGTGATATAACGTCAAATTAATATGAATTACATTGCATTTTAAAGCATTTCTAAAGTATATACCATAAGATTCATGGTCCTGGGAAGTTAACAACATATTAAATTTACGCGTATATATCAGAAATAATTTTTGACCTTATGACGTCATATGACGTCAAATGACGTTCATCTTCAGAGAATGTAAAGCACTCTTGGAGACTTATTTACTTTCCAAATATTAGATTTCTAACTCATCTGGAAACGATTTTATACGTATTTAAAATTTGACGCCAATGGTTCGAATATTGGATCCGCCATAAAACCTTTGCATTTTTGAATTTGGAAGAACGGACACCGGGATGCTCAACTATAACCTAATATACACTTTTTGTGAAATTTTTATGAAAATCGGTTTATAAACAATGGCTGTAGACCGCGTACAAACTTTTGTAGCATCTGGCAAGTGTAACGTCATATGACGTCATAGGCATATGAAAACTGTAGAATTAAAAATATCAACATTTGAAGCAAAATGTCATATAATTTCCATTCCCATGGACCATTTTAACATATAGAAATTTTCTTGTAAATATTAGAAATAGATTTTCATGTATTGACGTCATCTGACGTCACATGACGTTCATTTTCACAAAATCGTTCAGTCATCCATAATCCTACACAATGTTCAAATATCAATATTCTATCTCATATGGGACCGATTTTATAAGCATTTGAAAATTAACGACCTCGGTTCGAATCTTGGATTCTCCATAGAACCATGGTCTTTTAGAATTTTGAAAAACGGAAAGCGGGATGCACAACTAGATCTTAATATACACATTCTGTGAAAATTTGATGAACATCGGTTTATATGTAATGGCTGTAGACCGCGTACAAACTTTTGTAGAATATGTAAAGTGTGACGTCATATGACGTCATTGCTTATAAAAAATATATGTCATTAAATTTTTATTGCTCTTCGACCATTTCAACATATAGAAATAATCTTGTTAATGTTAGTAATATATTTTCATATAATGACGTCACGTGACGTCATATGATGCAAATTTTCAAAATATTTTTCAGACTCCGAGAGACCTACATACTGACCAAATATCAACTTTCTATCTCAAAAAGGACTGATTTTATAAGCATTTGAAAATTTACGACCTTGGTTCGAATCTTGGTTTCGCTATAGAACCTTGGCAATTTCGAATTTTGAGAAACGGACACCGGGATGCACAACTAGAACTTAATATACACATTCTGTGAAAATTTGATGAAAATCGGTTCATAAATAATGGCTCTGGACCGCGTACAAACTTTTGTAGCTTATTTCACGTGTGACGTCATATGACGTCATAGAGATATGAAAATCATAGAAATCAAAATTACAGCGTTTGAAGCATGTGTCCTTAAATTTTCATTGCCCTTCGACAATTTCAACATATAGAAATATTCTTGTTAATATTAGAAATACATTATCATATAATGACGTCACGTGACGTCATATGACATTTATTTTCACAAAATGTTTAAAACTTCTAGAGACCTATATACTGATAAAATATCAACTTTCTATCTTAAATAGGACAGAATTTATAAGCATTTAAAAATTTACGACCTTGGTTCGAATCTTGGATTCGCTATAGAACCATGGACTTTTCGAATTTTGAAAAACGGACACCGGGATGCACAACTAGAACTTAATATACACATTCTGTGAAAATTTGATGAAAATCGGTTCACAAACAATGGCTGTAGACTGCGTACAAGCTTTTGTAGCATATTTCAAACGTGACGTCATATGACGTCATAGGCATATGAAAATCATAGAAATCAAAATTTCCTCACGTGACTAATAAGTCATAAAAATTTCATCGTCCTAGGAGTATTGCAACATAGAAAAATAAGCGTTTAGTTAGGAAGAAAAAAAGAATAATAATAATAACTAGATGTCATTCGTGAAAACGAATGATAGGACTTTCTGCAAGCTGTGTTAATGCAAAAAGCAGGAAATAGAAGTTTCATGTAATGATTCACCTCTGGTAGTATTTCATGTTCATGCTAAACAATTGACATTATATTCCGAAATTAGTGCAAATGATAAGAACTTAGTTAAAGTCTGTGACGTAACATGATGTTATATGACGTCAGGACATGACTGCAAACTTGATTTCTAGTTTAGAGGTCCTATGTGCGAATCTTGCTTCAGCCACAATACTTCGGTTTTTCGGAATTAAGGTTAGCTGACAAAATATTCACACCTTAGTTTCAAGATGTACCGTCTGTAAAAATTTGAAGAAAATCTGATCACAAATGGCGGCTGTAGAGCGCGAATACCATTTTTCACTATTTTAGCTCTGACGTCACGTGACGTCATAGGGTGCTGAAAATGCTGTTGCTCAAAAGCGCACACTTTACTGCAATAACTCTGAAATTTTCATTATTCTGAACAACTGGCATCATGTCGAAATCATTGCCCCAAATTAAAATTAAGTGGTATGCTTATGACGTCCAATGACGTCACGATTCAAAATATTTGTAGAAATGCTGCAGAACTGCAAACTGTGTAAGTTTCAACTTTCTATCTCATCCTGAAGCTCTTCAATCCTAAAATGAAATTTTTGGTCCTATGTTCGAATCTTATTTCAGCCACAGAACTTCGGTTTTTCGGAATTTCGGTTAGCTGGCAGGATATGCACACCTTAGTTTCAAGGTGTACCATCTGTGAAAATTTGAAGAAAATCCGACCATAAACGGCGGCTGTAGAGCGCGAACACCATGTTTCAATATTTTTAGCTCTGACGTCACAGGACGTCATATGGTGCTGAAAATGTTTTTGCTCAAAAATGTATACTTTACTGTTATAACTCTGAAATTTTCCTTATTCTGAACAACTGGCATCATGTCGAAATCATTGTCCTAAAATAAAAATTAAGAAGTATGCTTATGACGTCACGACTCAAAATATTTGTAGAAATTCTGCAGAACTGCAAACTGTGTAAGTTTCAACTTTCTATCTCATTCTGAAGCTCTTTAATCCTAAAATGAAATTTTCGGTCCTATGTTCGAATCTTATTTCAGCCACAGAACTTCGGTCTTTCGGAATTTCGGTTAGCTTAAAGGATATACATATCTTAGTTTCAAGATATACCATCTGTGAAAATTTGAAGAAAATTCGACCATAAATGGCGACTGTAGAGCGTGAACACCATTTTTCACTATTTTTAGCTCTGACGTCACATGACGTCATAGGGTGCTGAAGATCCTTTTTTTTCAAAAGCGCATCTATTTCTGTCATAACTCTGAAATTTTCATTATTCTGAACAACTGGCATCATGTCAAAATCATTGCCCCAAATTAAAATTAAGATGTATGCTTATGACGTCACATGACGTCATATGACGTCACGACTCAAAATATATTAAGAAATTCTGCAGAACTACAAGCTGTGTAAGTTTCAACTTTCTATTTCATCCTGAAGCTCTTTAATCCTAAAATGAAATTTTCGGTCCTATGTTCGAATCTTATTTAAGCCACATAACTTCGGTCTTTCGGAATTTCGGTTAGCTGAAAGGATATACACATCTTTTTAACTGTGAAAATTTGAAGAAACTTCGACCATAAATGGCGGCTGTAGAGCGTGAACACCATTTTTCACTATTTTAAGCTCTGACGTCACATGACGTCATAGGGTGCTGAAGATGCTTTTTTTCAAAAGCGCATCCATTTCTGTCATAACTCTGAAATTTTCATTATTCTGAACAACTGGCATCATGTCGAAATCATTGCCTTTAAATGAAAATTCAGATGTATGCTTATGACGTCACATGACGTCATATGACGTCACGACTCAAAATATATTAAGAAATTCTGAAGAACTGCAAACTGTGTAAGTTTCAACTTTCTATTTCATCCTGAAGCTCTTTAATGCTAAAATGAAATTTTCGGTCCTATGTTCGAATCTTATTTTAGCCACAGAACTTCGGTCTTTCGGAATTTCGGTTACCTGACAGGATATGTACACCTTAGTTTCAAGATGTACCATTTGTGAAAATTTTAAGAAAATCCGACCATAAATGACGGCTGTACAGCGCGAACACCATTTTTCACTATTTTTAGCTGTGACGTTATGTGACGTCATAGCGTGCTGACAATCATTGAAATCAAAATTTCCTCACGTGACTAATAACCCATAAAAATTTCATCGTCCTAGGACTATTGCAACATATTAAAATAAGCGTTTTGTTAGGAAGAAGAAAAGAATAATAATAATAAAAAATGACGTCACGTGACGTCATATGACGTTTATTTTCACATAATTGTTAAGACTCCCAGAGACCTACTAACTGACAAAATTTCAACTTTCTATCTCAAATAGGACAGTTTTTATAAGCATTTAAAAATTGACGTCCTTGGTTCGAATCTTGGATCCGCCATAGATGCTTGGACTTTTCGAATTTTGAAAAACCGGACACCGGTATACACAATAAGAACGTAATATACACATTCTGTGAAAATTTGATGAAAATCGGCCCATTAATAATGGCTCTGGACCGTGTACAAACTTTCGTAGTCAATTTCAAATGTGACGTCATATGACGTCATAGGCTTCTGAAAATTATTGAAATCGAAATTTCAGTGTCTGAATCATTTGTCATTTATTTTCACAAAATGTTTAAGACTCTTAGGGACCTATATACTGACCAAATATCACTTTTCTATCTCAAAAAGGACCGATTTTATAAGCATTTAAAAATTTACGACCTTGGTTCGAATCTTGGAATCGCTATAGAACCATGGACTTTTGGCATTTTGAAAAAGGGACAACGAGATGCACAACTAGAACTTAATATACACATTCTGTGAAAATTTGATGAAAATCGGCCCATTAATAATGGCTCTGGACCGTGTACAAACTTTCGTAGTCAATTTCAAATGTGACGTAATATGACGTCATAGGCTTCTGAAAATCTTTGAAATCGAAATTACAGCATCTGAAGCATGCGGCATTAATTTTTCATTGCCCTTAATAAATTTCAAGATATAGAAATAATCTTGTTAGAATTAGAAATTCATTATCATATAATGACGTCACGTGACGTCATATGACATTTATTTTCACAAAATGTTTAAGACTCCCAGAGACCTATATACTGACCCAATATCATCTTTCTATCTCAAATAGGACCGATTTTATAAGAATTTGAAAATTTACGACCTTGGTTCGAATCTTGGAATCGCTATAGAACCTTGGACTTTTCGAATTTTGAAAAACGGACACCGGGATGCACAACTAGAACTTAATATACACAATCTGTGAAAATTTGATGAAAATCGGTTCACAAACAATGGCTGTAGACCGCGTACAAACTTTTGTAGCATATTTCAAATGTGACGTCATATGACGTCATAGGCATATGAAAATCATAGAAATCAAAATTTCCTGACGTGGCTAATAAGTCATAAAAATTTCATCGTCCTAGGAGTATTGCAACATAGAAAAATAAGCGTTTAGTTAGGAAGAAAAAAAGAATAATAATAATAATAAGAAGAAGAAGAAGAACTAGATTTCATTCGTTGATACGAATGATAGGACTTTCTGCTACATTTCTCAAACACTTAAAAGCTAAAAAAGTAAAAGGATATGAAATTCCAGCCTCTAACTTGCTTTTGTATGGCCATAACTTAAATAAACTTTGAAAAATATAACCATTTAACTTGGAGGATATGGCAAAAGTTACTGAAAATCATTTTTTTATATCGATTTATTTAACTTGGACTATTTTTATAATCTATGCTACAATCAAATTTATTTAAAATGCTTGCAATTCGAATTTCATCCTGTAATAATTGCCGAAGACCGCGTAAAAGCTTGTGTAGACAACGTCAAGTTTGATGTCATGTGACGTCATAGGTATAAGAAAATCAATGAAATGAAATATAAAGTATCTTGAATATATCAAGTAATTTTTTCATGTTCCTTACAACTTTGCAACATATAGAAATTAACGCGTAGATATATAAACATTCTTTTTGACCTTTTTATGTCAAATGACGTTAATCCTCACAGAATATGAATAAGTCTCAAAGACTAATATTCAATCCAAATATCAACTTTCTAAATCATCTGGAAGCGATTTTATACGTATTTGAAATTTGACGTCAATGGTTCGAAACTTGGATTCGCCATAGAACCATTGCTTTTTCGAATTTGTAAAAAAGGGACCCGGGTTACACATATAGAGCGTTACATATACATTCTGTGAAATTTTGATGAAAATCGGTCCAAAAATAATGGCTGTACACCGCGTAAAACCTTTTTGTCCTGACGTGAAAAATCTTACATGATATAACGTCACATTAATATGAATTACATTGCATTCTAAAGCACATGGATTGATGTACATACCATTAGATTTCCATGGTCCTGGGAAGTAAACAACATATTTAAATTAACGTGTATATATCAGAAATTATTTTTGACCTTATGACGTCAAATGACGTCATGTGACGTTCATCTTCATAGAAAGTAAAGCACTCTTGGAGACTTATATACTATCCAAATATAATATTATATCTCTAACTCATCTGGAAACGATTTGATACGTATTTGAAATTTGACGTCAGTGGTTCGAATTTTGGATCCGCCATAAAACCTTTGAATTTTCGAATTTGGGAAAACGGACACCGAAATGTACATCTAGACTTTAACATACACATTCTGTGAAATATTAATGAAAATCGGCCCAGAAATAATGGCTGTAGACCGCGTATAATCATTTTAAAACGACGTCAAGTTTGACGTCAAAACACGTCATAGTCAAATGAAAATTATTGAAATGCAAACAGTTCTATCTGAAGCATATGCTATTAAATTTTCAAGGTGCTCGGACGTAAACAACATATAAAAATTAACACATAAAAATTAAAAATTACCTTTCACCTCATGACGTCATATGACGTCATATGACGTTGATCCTCAGAGAATGTAAAGTAACCCTTGATACTTATATTCTGCCCAAATATCATCTTTCTAGCTCATTTGTAAGCGATTTTATACGCAGTTGAAATTTGACGTCAATGGTTCGAATCTTGGATTCGCCATAGAACTATTGCATTTTCGAATTTTGAAAAGCGGACACCGGAAGGCACAACTAGAGCCTAATATACGCATTCTGTGAAATATTGATGAAAATCGGCCCAGAAATAATGGCTGTAGACCGCGTACAAACATTTTGAGACGACGTCAAGTTTGACGTCAAAGCACGTCATAGTCAAATGAAAATTATTGAAATGCAAACAGTTCTATCTGAAGCATATGCTTTTAAATTTTCAAGGTGCTCGGACGTAAACAACATATAAAAATTAACACGTTAAAATTGAAATTACCTTTCACCTCATGACGTCATATGACGTCATATGACGTTCAGTTTCAGAGAATGTGAAGACACCCTTGAGACTTATATTCTGTCCAAATACCATCTATCTAGCTCATTTGTAAGAGATTTTATACGCATTTGAAATTTGACGTCAATGGTTCGAATCTTGGATTCGCTATAGAACCATTGCCTTTTCGAATTTTGAAAAACGGACACCGGAAGGCACAACTAGAGCCTAACATAAACATTCTGTGAAATATTGATGAAAATCGGTCCAGAAATAATGGCTGTAGACCGCGTACAAACTTTTTCACCTGACGTCAAATCTGACGTTATGTGACGTCATATAAATATGATATTCATTGCATCCGGAAGCTCATGGTTTGAAATATATGCCATAAACTTTTCATTGTTCTGAGTAAATGGCAACATATCGAAATTAACACAAATATAAGAGGAAGAAAAAAAGAATAATAAGAAGAAGAATAATAAAAAACAGTACAAACCCAATAGGACTTTCTGCCGAAAGGGCAGAAAGTCCTAACTAGACTTCTTTTGTTTTGAACAAAAGATAGGGCTTTCTGCACTGCAAACCATGACAAACCTGGTGTTTTTCGAATTTTGGCAAACCTATATAATCCTGCACAATGAAGTCGTAATATATAACTTCTGTGAAAATTCCATGCCAATCCGTCCATAAATGACGGCTGTGCAGCGCGTACAAACTTTGGTAGCTTTTATTAGTTCTGACGTCATGTGACGTCATATGAAATTTTTAAACATTGGATCAAAATGAACATGATCACCTACAAAAGACTTCCAATTTCCATTGTTTATGAAACCTTGCAACATGAGTAAATTGACATCAAGAAATCGGAAATTCTATACAACTTGATGACGTCAAATGACGTCATATGACATTCATCTTTACAAAATGCAAAGGAAACACAGAGACATATAATCTCGCCAAATATCAACTTTCTATCTCATCTAGAATCGATTTTATATGGATTTGAAATTTGACGTCCTTGGTTCGAATCTTGGATTCGCCATAGAACCTTAGTTCATTCGAATCTTGGCAAACCTATATAATCCTGCACAATGAAGTCTTAATATATAACTTCTGTGAAAACTCCATGACAATCCGTCCATAAATGACGGCTGTACAGCGCGTACAAACTTTGGTAGCTATTTTTAGTTCTGACGTCATGTGACGTCATGTGAAGATAAAAATAATATATTCCAAAATGCCATTGCTTCAGGTGTCTGTTGATAGAATTTCTTTGTCCTAGACCTTCAGCAACTTAATGAAATAACAACATGAAAAGGTTGGAAAAAAAGAATAATAACTAGATGTTCTTTTGTTCTGACAAAAGATAGGACTTTCTGCGACACTGAGTCAAACTTGAGCGACTGGGTCACTTTGATCCTTTTACACATGCTATCTAAATATCAGTATCCTAGCTCATCTGGATAAGATGTTATGCTTGAATGGATTTTGACGTTGTCTTCTTCCAAATCTTGAAAAACGGACACAGGGATACACAATAAGAACCTAATATTCATATTCTGTGAAAATTTGATGAAAATCGGCCCATAAATAATGGATCTGGACGGTGTACAAACTTTCATAATCAATTTCGTCATATACATAATAATATGTTAATTAAAAAATTTTTCTTGTTAATATTAGAAAAACATTTTCATGTAAAGACGTCATATGACGTCATATGACGTTCATTTTAACAAAATCGTTAAGACTCACAGAGACCTATATACTGACCAAATATCAACCAAATATCTCAAAAAGGACCGATTTTATAAGCATTTAAAAAATTTACGACCTTGGTTCGAATCTGGGAATCGCTATAGAACCTTGGACTTTTCGAGTTTTGAAAAAAGGACACCGGGATGCACAACTAGAACTTAATATACACATTCTGTGAAAATTTGATGAAAATCGGTTCATCAATAATGGCTGTAGACTGCGTACAAACTTTTGTAGCATATGTCAATTGTGACGTCATATGACATATGAAATTCATAGAAATCAAAATTTCCTCACGTGACTAATAAGCCATAAAAATTTCATCGTCCTAGGATTATTGCAACATAGAAAAATAATCGTGTAGTAAGGAAGAAAGAAAGAATAATAATAATAAATATATGTAAAATGAAGTCACGTGACCTCATATGACGTTTTTTTTCACATAATTGTTAAGACGCCCAGAGACCTACTAACTGACAAAATTTCAACTTTCTATCTGAAATAGGACAGTTTTTATAAGCATTTTAAAATTCACGTCCTTGGTTCGAATCTTGGATCCGCCATAGATGCTTGGACTTTTCGAATTTTGAAAAACAGACACCGGTATACACAATAAGAACGTAATATACACATTCTGTGAAAATATGATTAAAATCGGCCCATTAATAATGGCTCTGGATCGTGTAAAAACTTTCGTAGTCAATTTCAAATGTGACGTCATATGACGTCATAGGCTTTGGAAAATCATGGATATCGAAATTTCAGCGTCTGAATCATTTGTCATTAAATTTTCATTGCCCTTCGACAATTTTAACATATAGAAATACTCTTGTTAATATTAGAAATACATTATCATATAATGACGTCACGTGACGTCATATGACGTTTACTTTCACAAAATGTTTAAGACTCTTAGAGACCTATATACTGACCAAATACCACTTTTATATCTGAAATAGGACCGATTTTATAAGCATTTAAAAATTTACGACCTTGGTTCGAATCTTGAATTCGCTATAGAACCATGGACTTTTCGCGTTTTGAAAAAAGGACACCGAGATTCACAACGAGAACTTAATATACACATTCTGTGAAAATTTGATAAAAATCGGCCCATTAATAATGGTTTTGGACCGTGTACAAACTTTCGTAGTCAATTTCAAATGTGACGTCATATGACGTCATAGGCTTCTGATAATCATTGAAATCAAAATTTCAGCATCTGAAGCATGTGTCATTAAATTTTCATTGCCCTTCGAAAATTTCAACTTATAGAAATAATCTTGTTAGAATTAGAAATTCATTATCATATAATGACGTCACGTGACGTCATATGACATTTATTTTCACAAAATGTTTAAGACTCCCAGAGACCTATATAGTGACCAAATATCATCTTTCTATCTCAAATAGGACCGATTTTATAAGAATTTGAAAATTTACGACCTTGGTTCGAATCTTGGAATCGCTATAGAACCTTGGACTTTTCGAATTTTGAAAAAAGGACACCTGGATGCACAACTAGAAATTAATATACACATTCTGTGAAAATTTGATGAAAATCGGCCCATTAATAATGGCTCTGGACCGTGTACAAACTTTCGTAGTCAATTTCAAACGTGACGTCATATGACGTCATAGGCTTATGGTAATCACTGAAATCAAATTTTCAGTGTCTGAATCATTTGTCATTAAATTTTCATTGCCCTTCGACAATTTCAACATATAGAAATACTCTTGTTAATATTAGAAATACATTATCATATAATGACGTCACGTGACGTCATATGACGTTTATTTTCACAAAATGTTTAAGACTCTTAGAGACCTATATACTGACCTAATATCATCTTTCTATCTCAAATAGGACCGATTTTATAAGCATTTGAAAATTTACGACCTTGGTTCGAATCTTGGAATCGCTATAGAACCTTGGACTTTTCGAATTTTGAAAAACGGACACGTGAATGCACAACTAGAACTTAATATACACATTCTGTGAAAATTTGATGAAAATCAGTCCATTAATAATGGCTCTGGACAGTTTACAAACTTTTGTAGCATATGTCAATTGTGACGTCATATGACGTCATAGACATATGAAAATCATAGAAATCAAAATTTCCTCACGTGACTAATAAGCCAAAAAAATTTCATCGTCCTATGATTATTGCAACATAGAAAAATAAGCGTTTAGTTAGGAAGATAAAAAGAATAATAATAATAAGAAGAAGAAGAAGAAGAAGAATAAACAGTACAAACCCAATAGGACTTTCTGCTTTAGGCAGAAAGTCCTAATAATAAAAGACAGAACAAACCCAATAGGTCTTTCTGCGAAAAGCAGAAAGCCCTAATAAGATGTCATTCGTGAAAACGAATGATAGGACTTTCTGCAAGCTGTGTTAATGCAAAAAGCAGGAGATAGAAGTTTCATGTAATGACTCACCTCTGGTAGTATTTCATGTTCATGCTGAACAATTGACATTATATTCCGAAATTAGTGCAAATGATAAGAACTAAGTATTAGTCTGTAACGTAAAGTAAAGAATTTGATTATGATTTTTTTTAAGGTTAGCAAAATTCCTTTCAAGTGTACCATCTGTAAAAATTTGAAGAAAATCTGATCATAAATGGCGGCTGTAGAGCGCGAATACAATTTTTCACTATTTTTAGCTCTGACCTCAGGTGACGTCATAGGGTGCTGAAAATGCTGTTGCTCAAAAGCGCATACTTTACTGCAATAACTCATTTTCATTATTCTGAACAACTGGCATCATGTCGAAATCATTGCCCCAAATTAAAATTAAGTGGTATGCTTATGACGTCCTATGACGTCACGATTAAAAAAAAATGTAGAAATGCTGCAGAATTGCAAACTGTGTAAGTTTCAACTTTCTATCTCATCCTGAAGCTCTTTAATCCTAAAATGAAATTTTTGGTCCTATGCTCGAATCTTATTTCAGCAACAGAACTTCGGTTTTTTGGAATTTCGGTTAGCTGACAGGATAAGCAAACCTTAGTTTCAAGGTGTACCATCTGTAAAAATTTGAAGAAAATCCGACCATAAATGGCGGCTGTAGAGCGCGAACACTGTTTTTTTTTAATATTTTAAGCTCTGACGTCACATGACGTCATAGGGTATTGAAAATGCTTTAGTTCAAAAGCGTATACTTTTCTCTCATAACTCTGAAATTTTCATTATTCTGAACAACTGGCATCATGTCGAAATCGTGGCTCTAAAATGAAAATTAAGAAGTATGCTTATGACGTCACCTGACGACATTCGACGTCACGACTCAAAATATATGTAGAAATTCTGCAGGACTGTAAACTGTGTAAGTTTCAACTTTCTATCTCATCCTGAAGCTCTTTAATCCTAAAATGAAATTTTCGGTCCTATGTTCGAATCTTATTTCAGCCACAGAACTTCGGTCTTTCGGAATTTCGGTTAGCTGGTAGGATATTTACACCTTTGATTCAAGATGTACCATATGTGAAAATTTGAAGAAAATCCGACCATAAATGACGGCTGTAGAGCGCGAACACCATTTTTCACTATTTTTAGCTGTGACGTCATATGGCGTCATAGGGTGCCGAAGATGCTTTTGTTAAAAAGCGAATACTTTACTGTCATGACTCTGAAATTTTCATTATTCTGAACAACTGGCATCATGTCGAAATCATTGCCCTAAAATGAAAATTAAGAAGTATGCCTATGAGGTCACATGACGTCATATGACGTCACGACTCAAAATATATGTAGAAATTCTGCAGAACTGCAAACTGTGTAAGTTTCAACTTTCTATCTCATCCTGAAGCTCTTTAATCCTAAAATGAAATTTTCGGTCCTATGTTCGAATCTTATTTCAGCCACAGAACTTCGGCCTTTCGGAATTTTGGTTAGCTGATAGGAAATGCACACCTTAATTTCAAGATGTACGATCTGTGAAAATTTGAAGAAAATCCGACCAAAATGACAACTGTAGAGCGCGAAAACCATATTTCACTTTTTTTAGCTGTGACGTCATGTGACGTCAAAGGGTGCTGCAGATGCTATTATTCAAAACCGCTTAATGTACTGTAGTAACTCTGAAATTTTCATTATTCTGAACAACTGGCATCATGTCGAAATCATTGCCCTAAAATGAAAATTAAGAAGTATGCTTTTGACGTCACATGACGTCACATGACGTCAGGACTCAAACTATCCGTAGAAATCATGCAGAACTGCAAACTGTGTTAGTTTCAACTTTCTATCTCATCCTGAAGCTCTTTAATCCTAAAATGAAATTTTGGGTCCTATGTTCGAATCTTATTTCAGCCACAGAACTTCGGCCTTTCGCAATTTCGGTTAGCTGACAGGAAATGCACACCTTAGTTTCAAGATGTACCATCTGTGAAAATTTGAAGAAAATCCGACCATAAATGACAGCTGTAGAGCGCGAACACCATTTTTCACTATTTTTAGCTGTGACGTCATGTGACGTCATAGGGTGCTGAAGATGCTATTATTCAAAACCGCTTAATGTACTGTAATAACTCTGAAATTTTCATTAGTTTGAACAACTGGCATCATGTCGAAATCATTGCCCTAAAAAAAAAATTAAGAAGTATGCTTATGACTTCACATGACGTCATCTGACGTCAGGACTCAAAATATCCGTAGAAATTATGCAGAACTGCAAACTGTGTTAGTTTCAACTTTCTATCTCATCCTGAAGCTCTTTAATCCTAAAATGAAATTTTCGATCCTATGTTCGAATCTTATTTCAGCCACAGAACTTTGGTCTTTCGGAATTTCGGTTAGCTGACAGGATATGCACACCTTAGTTTCGACAAGTACCATCTGTGAAAATTTGAAGAAAATCCGACCATAAATGACGGCTGTAGAGCGCGAACACCATTTTTAACTATTTTTAGTTGTGACGTCAGGTGACGTCATAGGGTGCTGAAGATGCTTTTGTTCAAAAGCGCATACATTACTGTCATAACTCTGAAATTTTCATTATTCTGAACAACTGGCATCATGTCAAAATTATTGCCCTAAAATGAAAATTAAGAAGTATGCTTATGACGTCACATGACGTCATATGACGTCACGACTCAAAATATATGTAGAATTGCTGCAGAACTGCAAACTGTGTAAGATTCAACTTTCTATCTCATCCTGAAGCTCTTTATTCCTAAAATGAAATTTTCGGTCCTATGTTCGAATCTTATTTCAGCCACAGAACTTCGGTCTTTCGGAATTTCGGTTAGCTGACAGGATATGCACAGCTTAGTTTCAAGATGTACCATCTGTGAAAATTTGAAGAAAATCCGACCATAAATGACGGCTGTAGAGCGCGAACACCATTTTTCACTATTTTTAGCTGTGACGTCATGTGACGTCATAGGGTGCTGAAAATCATTGAAATCAAAATTTCCTCACGTGAATAATAAGCCATAAAAATTTCATCTTCCTAGGACTATTGCAACATATAAAAATAAGGGTTTAGTTAGGATGAAAAAAAAAAAAATAACTAGAACCGCAAGCGGTATCTTGGTTTTCGCTTTTAACCTAATCAACTTGAACACTTTATTTCAACTCAGCCACAATTTTCAATATGAAACAGAATGCAAAGGTTTTTTGAAGACCTACTCTCATTTGAACAGTTTTTTTTTTTTTTTTTTTTTTTTTTTTTTTTGGAATGTTAGAACATTCAAACTCCTCTAACGCAAATATTTCCCCATACTCTATACTTTGAAATCATCACATTCTGTGGTACAAGGAACAAAATGCTGAAAACCGCATTTCAATAAGACTTTAACGTTTTGAGTTATATTTCCACAATCAACATTTTATATCTTAATATTTTAAAACATAAAAAAGGCAAAAGAGTGATTTTAAGCAAAGCGCCCTCTAGCGGCAAAATGAGAAAAAAAATTGATAAAAATTTTACAATTAGGTACCTAGAAATTCAGCAAATAGTTCAAACAAGTATATAAGTCGCACTAATCGAACATTTTTTTTATATCACAATTTTAAACATAAAAACTGAATAACAATTATTCCAAAAAAGGATCAAACTTTGGACTGCCGTATAATGACCAAATCTAGTCCGATCTTCAAAAACTAAACATCACTGGAAAGAGCTCTTTAAGAACTAAAACTTTTGTTCATATACTCTCAATGAAATATTTTTAGATTTGGAGCTATTTGTGGCCGAATAAAAACACTATTATCGTAATATGACCTTGACCTTTTCAATGTTTTTTTAATTTTTTTATTGTGAGGCCCTTTCAAACATAACAATACATATCATGCGAAAATATCATGAAGAATGAACAGAAAATAAAGTCAGGAGCGACAAAAACATGTTTTTGAAATTTTAATTTTTCCTAAAATTTAGTGAAGTTTGACCTTTTCTAGAGGACAAACCACGCATTTCCTAAATTCGCCACCCCATATATTTTGTGCGTATATGTCTTGCAAATCGTATGCAGCAAACAGAATTCTTCCATCTGATCTCTAACAAAAGTGGGAAGGTTTTTCGTAGACCTACCCTCATTATTTCACTTTTTTCCAAGGTTCGAACATTCAACCTCTCCTAAAACAATTTTTTTCCCGTACTCGATGATGAGATTTCCATCATATTTGATTGGGCTGTCAACAAGGAACATTTTGTAAAAAACCGCATCTAAATCAGGTTTCAAATTGTTGAGTTATTAGCAAAACAGTGATTACATGCATTGCGCCCCCTAGTGGCTAAATCAGAAACAAAAGTGAAACGTTTGACCATTTAGGCACTTGTTCATATTAAGATGACTCCATGCCCAAAATTTCATAGCTGTAGCTTTTTTCATCTGGCCGCTAGGCTGGACACAAAAATGGGTGGAATTGGAAAAATAATAAAAATAAAAAAAAAATAAAAAATCAACAGAAGAAGAACAATAGGTTTTCGCCCTGCAGAGGCGAAAACCTAAAAATAAAAAAACAAGAAAATAGGTTTTCCCTGCAGAGGCGAAAACCTAATAATAAACATAACAAACCCAATAGGACTTTCTGCTTTAGGCAGAAAGTCCTAATAACTAGATGTCATTCGTTTAAACGAATGATAGGACTTTCTGCAACATCTGCTTTATATAGTATACATAGAAGTTGACATAATAGATAATCTGTCCAAATTGCAACTTTCTATCTCCTCTATTTCTATATAAAATAGCACAAATAGAACACATTCTGTGAATTTTAATAAAACCATATCTTGCACATGTTGTTTACATACAAAATTTATACTATGTCATATGACATGAAAGAAAAATGAAACAGTGTTCAAATGTAAGTTTCTAACTTTCATCACACATAGAATTTCATCACTCCAGCTCAGTTGTAACCTTGTTTAATTTTAGCCTCAGTAGGAAGAAATATTGAATATTTGTATAGTGCTATATCCTTTCGACACCTGTAACGTAGTTAAACGTATTTAGCGATTTTGGCGTGTTTGGGCTTCCGTAGTTTTGCCATAAATTCCTGGAATATCGAACTATGGTGATATTTTGAAAGGTAACATCCCAGCCTACAAACTGATGCAATATGAATATCGTTAGCATAACAATGCAGTTTTTAGATGGTCTAAAATGTGGGGCTGCGTGTGAACTTTTCAAGACTTGCAAACTGCTCGCTAGCTACATAGTGTTGCAAATACGGATTTTTGTCTTGTGCCGTTGTACATGTATTAACTTCAATGCTTATTTTGGAAACAGTCAACATTCGACAAAAAAAAAAAAAAAAAAAAAAAATCAAGATATAGCCCATCAATTGCAATTTGATATTTTTTTTTTTTTTTTTTTTTTAAGTCGTTGCGCAAGTATTTAAGCTTGGTGACCCCTGCGCGTGACCATGTAACTTTCTTATATGAAGTCTAATTTCAATAAACTTGGTACCGTTAGAAAGCTCTTAAAACATGCTACATCTTATACGCATAATGTATGAACTTATCTTCAGTCGTTTCTGAGATATTGACTGTTAAACCTCAAGAAAACAGCATATTATCAGCAAAATTAGCTTCATTTCATTTAGTTGTTTTGCTTACAACGTTGTATTGCGTAAACCAATTTTAATAAACTAAATATCTTTGGAAACGTCAATTATTCAGCTATAATTCTTATTCATACATATATTTACAAAAATCGATATCTATTGAGATATGGCTACATATATGCAGTAGGGGTGAAATCAAAATTTCCTCACGTGCCTAATAACCCATAAAAATTTCATCGTCCTAGGACTATTGCAACATATTAAAATAAGCGTCTAGTTAGGAAGAAGAAAAGAATAATAATAATAAACAAATGACGTCACGTGTCGTCATATGACGTTTATTTTCACATAATTGTTAAGACACCCAGAGACCTACTAACTGACAAAATTTCAACTTTCTATCTCAAATAGGACAGTTTTTATAAGCATTTAAATATTGACGTCATTGGTTCGAATCTTGGATCCGCCATATATGCTTGGACTTTTCGAATTTTGAAAAACGGACACCGGTATACACAATAAGAACGTAATATACACATTCTGTGAAAATTTGATGAAAATCGGCCCTTAAAAGGGGGTACAAACTTTTTAGTCAATTCAAATGTGATCATATGCATCTGATTCATTTGTCATTAAATTTTCATTGTCCTTCGATAATTTCAACATATAGAAATACTCTTGTTAATATTAGAAATACATCTTCATTTATAGTCGTCACGTGACGTCATATGACATTTATTTTCACAAAATGTTAAGACTTCCAGAGACCTATATACTGACCAAATATCACTTTTCTATCTGAAATAGGGCCGATTTTATAAGCATTTAAAAATTTACGACCTTGGTTCGAATCTTGAATTCGCTATAGAACCATGGACTTTTCGAATTTTGAAAAACGGACACCGGTATACACAATAAGAACTTAATATACACATTCTGTGAAATTTGATAAAAATCGGCCCATTAATAATGGCTCTGGACAGTGTACAAACTTTCGTAGCCAATTTCAAATGTGACGTCATATGACGTCATAGGCTTCTGAAAGTCATTGAAATCGAAATTTCAGCATCTGAAGCATGCGGCATTAAATTTTCATTGACCTTCGAAAATTTTAATATATAGAAATAATCTTGTTAGAATTAGAAATTCATTATCATATAATGACGTCACGTGACGTCATATGACATTTATTTTCACAAAATATTTAAGACTCCCAGAGACCTATATACTGACCCAATATCATCTTTCTATCTCAAATAGGACCGATTTTATAAGAATTTGAAAATTTACGACCTCGGTTCGAATATTGGAATCGCTATAGAACCTTGGACTTTTCGAATTTTGAAAAACGGACACAGGGATGCACAACTAGAACTTAATTTACACATTCTGTGAAAATTTGATGAAAATCGGTTCATTAATAATGGCTCTGGACCGCGTACAAACTTTTGTAGCTTATTTCAAGTGTGACGTCATATGACGTCATAGAGATATGAAAATCATAGAAATCAAAATAACATTTCTTGGAGAATATGACCTCAAAATTTCATTGTCCTTGGACCATATTAACATATATAATTATGTGTTTAAAAATTAGAAATTTGTTGACGTCATATGACGTCACAAGACGTCCATTTTCACAAAATATTTAAATCTATCGGAGATCTATATGCTGACAAAATATCAACCTTCTGTCTCATTTAGGGACGATTTTATGAGCATTTATCAATTTGACGTCCTTGGTTTGAATCTTGCATTCGCCATAGAACCTTGTGCTTTTCGAATTTTGAAAAACGGACAATGAGATGCACAACTAGAACTTAATATACACATTCTGTGAAAATTTGATAAAAATCGGTTTATTAATGATCGCTCTGGACCGCGTACAAACTTTTGTAGCAAATTGCCAAGTGTGACGTCATATGACGTCATAGGCATATGAAAATTATAGAATTTTTTAATTACGCATATGAATAATATGCCATCGAAATTTCATTCTCTTAGGACGATTGCAACATATGAAAATCCGTGAGGAAGAAAAGAATAATAACTAGATTTCATTCGTTGATACGAATGATAGGACTTTCTGCTAAATTTGTCAAACGTAAGAGCTTCATATTGCATGGCAAAATTAACTAAACATCAATTCTTATTTTAACATCACTTTCTTACATGTTGACTTATTTCAGTAATCTAGTTTTTAAAATCCATCCAATTTGATTGCAATATATTTGGGTCTATCATTAAAAAGCATAAACGAATTTTGTTATTTGCATTACTCCATGATTTTTGGGTCAATCGTTAAACTTAAAGCATCAAAAGAACGACCCAACATTGCTCTACAAATATTATTCATATTTTCGAAAATCAAAATTTTTGAGATATAAACTGTTAAACGCATTGAGGCTAACTGAATTTTCATATTTCAGCCATAATTCAACTGATTCAACCCCGATCATTAAAAGCCGAAAGGTCTTTCAAAGCACTTCAAATTATAAGCATAGTGTCAACATAGAATATTTATTGTTTTAGAGATATTTAAGGCCGAAGAAAGATATCGATAATTGAAATATGACATTGACCGTTCTTTGGAAACGGAAGTAGCATTATGCCATAGCATCTAATGCTGCATCTTCAGTAAAAAATTCATGCAAACTAAAAAAAATCAGGCCTATAGGCCGTAAAAAACCATTTAATTAAAGTAAAAAAGTGTTTAGGACTTGAAACGATACATGACGTCATATGACGCTCATCTTCTTATAAGGTAAAACATACGCAGAGCCTTATATTCAGTCAAAATTTCAGCTTTCTAACTCGATGTTATGCGTATTTGAAATTTAACGTCAATGCTTCGAATATTGGATTTGCCATAGAACCTTTGCCTTTATGAATATGGAAAGAAAGACACCTGGCTGCATAATTTTAACGAAACTTACACATTCTTTGAAAATTGAATAAAAACGGTCGAAAAATAATGTTTGTAGACGCGAAAAATCTTTCGTAGACAACATCATATTTGACGTCATATGACGTCATAGGCATAAGACAATCAATGAAATGAAATATTCAGTATCTGAAATATACGCCATTAATTTTCATGCTCCTGGGACTTTTGCAACATATAGAAATAAACGCGTAGATATCAGAAATTCTGTTTTACCTTATGACGTCATATGACGTCAAATGACGTTCTGCCTTACGGAATAAACAGAAGTCATTAAGATTAATTTTCAGTTTAAATATCAGCTTTATAATACATCTGGAAGCGATGTTATACGTATTTAAAATTTGACGTCAATGGTTCGAATCTTGGATTTGCCATATAACCTTTGACTTTTTTAATTTAGACAAACGGACACCGGGATGCACAACTAACGCGTAACTTGTACATTCTGTGAAATTTTGATGAAAATCGGTCAGAAAATAATGGCTGTAGACCGCGTAAAATCTTTCTGTCCTGGCGTCAAATCTGACGTAATATAACGTCACATGGATATGAAATTCAATGCATTCCAAAGCACATGGTTTGACGCATATGTAATTACATTTCCATGGTCCTGGAAACTTTATAACATATATAAATTTAGGCATAGATCTAAGAAATTCTTTTTGATCTTATGACGACATATGACGTCAAATGCCGTTCATCTTCTCAGAATGTAAAAGACACTTGGAGAATTATAATCTGTGCAAATATCAGCTTTCTAATTCATTAGGAAGCGATTTTATACTCATTTGAATGTTGACGTCAATGGTTCGAATCTTGGATTCGCCATACTATCTTTGCCTTTGCGAAGTAAATATCCGATTAAATAAATTCAAATTGAAAAATGTATATAAATAATGAGAAGAGAAGAAAAAAAACCACACTTACAAACAAGGGTTACTTAAATAAAAAAAAATAATAATATAGGTGCAGATATATGAACCTTTCTAAACAGTATCTTTTATTCAAATTTCAATCACCACTTTTTTGCCGAAGAGATCAAAGTCGGCTTCCGGTTCAATGCTCATTTGGATCGTAGATCTACACATATACACAGCTAGAGCGACGCATTGATCTTTGACATAACATGTTACATGTCACGTGATGTAATTCACGCCGGGAACAGGTTGATAGGGCGGAGTCTAACAAATCAATACTATATTTGGAATGTGCGACTGCGTTAAATTTCAAAACATAATATCAAACACTAAGTAGGTTAGTGTTATTTAGTAAGCATTAAGTCCATTAAATCGGTCGCGCGGCTTTGCCGCGCCACACCGATTTAATGGACTTAATGCTTACTAAAAAAACACTAACCTATACTTAATTAACACTGACTAACTTAGAGTTTGCCCCGCCCTATTACTACGTTATACTGCTATATTAGAAGATGGCGTCAGCGTGTTGTTAAAGTATTCACACACATGCACGTGCTTTCCAAATATGGATGTAACACATAAATTTCGCGCATTTTTTGACCGTCGGCTCATTTCTTTTTCAGATTTCAATCAATTTATGTGATGGCTGTTTTTTTATTTATTTATCTTGTTTTAATTAGTTGAGAAATCAGAAAATATCAACTGATTGACATTAAGGAAAGAACGAAATATGTAAAAAATGATCGTTTAAAAATGTCGGTGTCAGCGGAAGATATCAAGGCTAGGAATATCCCGGAAATACCAAATCAATTAGCATCTTTTTCTTTCCTTAGGATTCCCTTTGCAAAAAAATATTTCCGAAACTCCTCATTCTTATGTAAATGTTTGTCTATAAACATGATTATTTAAGCAACTTTAATAAATGTTTACAAAAATGATGGCCCGGTGTCCGGATAATGTGACTGGGTGTGGTATCATGCCAACTGTCTACGACGTGATACTGTGCAGTGTGACAACACTACATTTGTCTCAAGTAGACATTGTCTCAAAAAGACTTAAATACTGTCGGTGGGACGTTAAACCTAATAAACTATACTTGTATTTTAGTATTTAATTTAGCATCATTTTCTTTCCTTAGGAGTCCCTTTGCAAAAAATATTTCCAAAACTCCTCATTCTTATGTAAATGTTTATCTATAAACATGATTATTTAGGCAACTTTAATAAATGTTTATTAAGACGTCAACATGCGCCAGTGTCACACCTCGTGTGTAGGGATCGGTGTAGTAAACACTGCTATATATGATATCAGTTTGTTTGTTGGGTTTAACGTCCCACCGACAGTAATTCAGCCAGTCACGATGTCTACTTCATGCGGGTATAGGACTACCACACTGCAGTATCACGCCGTAGACATGTGGCATGATACCACACCCAGTCACATCATCCTGATACCGCGCTAACCAGTCCTGCAAATACCCTTATATGCTGAGCGCCAAGCAAGGGAGCTATAACAGTACCATTTTTTACGACTTTGGTATGTCGGGTCGGGGATCGAACCCACGACCTTCCGCTCCCGAGGCGGACGCTCTAACCACTCGGCCACCGGAAAGGGTACGCTTGTTTAGCTAGTAATATCAATATAATATAAGTAAAAAGTTGTTTGCAATTTATATGACTAATACATAGCTGTAAACTTACATATTTTCCGAAAATACTTCAATTAACGTGAAAGCGAAAGTAGGATATTTCTCGAAAATTCTTACACTTGGGTTTATATTCGTATTTTTGATGTAACTTCCTTATACTTTAATCAATTTTAAAACTCGGCCAATTAAAATTGCTTAAGGGGTTTTTTTTTCTTATTTTTGATGTAACTTCCTTATACTTTGTTCAATTTCAAAACTTAAGGTACCAAAATAATCGTCTGAAAATTCTCTACATTTCACACGCTTTATGTTTAGGAATATTAAATTCTTATTTTTGATGTAACTTCCTTATACTTTGTTTAATTTAAAATTAAGGCCCTATATTTTTTTTTGGAATATTATTATACTTTTTAATAAACCACCTGACAAATGAAAAATTCACCAAAGCTACATACACAAATTTCGTTTTTTTCCCATTACTCCATCAATATTTGGCCAATCATTTAAGTTTAGGCATCAAAAGAACGGCCAAACATTGCTCTACAAATAATATTCATCATCATATTTTGAAAAATCAAAGGTTTTCGAGGTATAAACTGTTAAACACACTGGGGGTTACCAAATTTTCATTTTTCCGCCATAACTCAACCAATTCAACCCCGATCATCAAAAACTAAATATCATCTGAAAGGTCTTTCTAAGCACTACAAATTATACGCATAGTGTCTCGATAGAATATTTACCGTTTTTGAGATATTTACGGCCGAAGAAAAACCCGATAATTGATATATGACCTTGACCTTTGGGATTTTCCGGAGACGGAAGTGGCATGGCTCCATAGAATCTAATATTGCATCTTCAGACAAAATTTCAAGCAAATCATACAAAAAATAAAGCCTACAGGGCTTAAAAACCGTTAAGTTTTAATACGAAAGTTTTATTAGCATTATGACGTCATGTGACGTCATATGGCATTCATCTTTTCAGAATGTCAAAAAGACCTAGAGATTAATATTCAGTCAAAATATTAGCTTTCTAGCTCTTCTAAAAGCGATTTTATACGCATTTGAAATTTGACGTCATTAGTTCGAATCTTGGATTCGCCATAAAACCTTTGCCTTTTCGAATTTGGAAAAACGGACACCGGAATGCACAACTAGAGCCTAACATACACACTCTGTGAAATTTTGATGAAAATCGGTCCAGAAATAATGGCTGTAGACCGCGTACAATCTTTTTCACCCGACGTCAAATCTGACGTTATATGACGTCATATGAATATGAAATTCAATGCATCCGAAAGCTCATGGTTTGAAATATATGCCATAAAATTTTCATTGTTCTGAGTCAATGGCAACACCTCGAAATTAACACAAATATAAGAGGAAGAAAAAAAGATCTAGATTGCATTCGTTGATACGAATGATAGGACTTTCTGCAACATTTTGAAATGTAAAGATTAATACCGTTAGAAAGAATATATATTATATTTCCTACCTTTAACTTTTTTCTTTTCGTATGGACTTCTCATGCATGAATTTTGTGAAATAAGCCATATGTCGAAAATAAATTAAAAAAAATTTTTGATATCGCTTTCTTATAACTTGACCAATTTTAGTTGTTGTTGTTGTTGTATTGGGGTTTACCGTCGCTGTGATAGTATTTCAATCATATAGAGACGTCCAGCTAATTACAGGTGGAGGAAGACCCCGAGTACACAAAGATACGCGGATATAACCACCGACCTACCGCAAGCCAACTGGAAGGCTTCCTCACATGAAAAATCCGAAGTCTCTACCGGAATTCGAACCCACAGCGGTGAGGGGCTGAGAGATTCCAAGTTTAGTATTCTCGGTACCAAAATAAATGTCCTGAAAATCCCTACAATTCAATTGTAGCATATTTGGGTCTAGTTTTATAGGTTTTCAAAATATAAGCAATTAAACTTAAACCTATTAATTCTGCATATCAAAATTCTTTTTTTTTTAATTTCGTGTACAGTCGCGGGAATAAAACCGTAAATGCTACCATGCAATAGATTCGTCGACGCGTGTAGCCTCGTGAGTTATATTTCAATAATGCTTGTACATACGATGGAGACGACTGTATTACGTTATAGTTAGTGTTTATTAAAAGAGAATTTAACAGTTAAGAAGCCAGAATGAGCGTAGCGAGTGAAGGCTTCTTAACTGCTTAATTCTCTCTTAGTGTTTGAAATTATATTTTGTCCAATGAAATCATTCCATTTTTTTTCTCAAAATTTTGTCTCCATTTAATTCATTTAATCGGCATCAACTTGTCACTAAACACTATTCCGCTAAATCAACTGATAAATTTAAAACCAGCTTCAAGCCGACCGGTGCACTAAATTCATACGCATGTTATTTGGGCTTAAATAGGTCAAAAAGTAGTCGGGTGACTCCATGTTAAAAATGTACAGAATTATTTCTCTTGAATAGATCTATCTAATGAGGGTAAGTCTGGATGCCAATGTCCCTTACAGCACGCATGTGTAACGTGTTACAGGGATTTTTGATGTGAACGCATGAACATCGACAAAAAATAATACACAGCAACCATAGAGAACAAACATTTACTCACCAGCATTCTGATTAATCCAAAATAACAAAAGAACTCTGTCCTTCCGCTTAGTTTAGTTTAAACATGTATTATTGCCTAAGTAATGGTGATACAACATTGAAAATTTTAAAAAATAAGTAAGAGGGTTTGACCACAAGTTCTAACAACATTAGTATCGGTCATCGCTTTAAAGACACTTGTGTAATTTCAATGTCTACGCATGTTAACACAGAATGGGCAATATATAACTAATTACTAAACAAAGCGATTAAGTAAATATCCGATTAAATAAATTCAAATTGAAAAATGTATATAAATAATGAGAAGAGAAGAAAAAAAAAACACTAACAAACAAGGGTTACTTAAATAAAAAAAAAATGTCCAAAACACAACATATATAGGTGCAGATATATGAACCTTTCTAAACAGTATCTTTTATTCAAATTTCAATCACCACTTTTTTGCCGAAGAGATCAAAGTCGGCTTCCGGTTCAATGCTCATTTGGAGCGTAGATCTACATAGATATACACAGCTAGAGCGACGCATTGACCTTTGACATAACATGTTACATGTCACGTGATGTAATTCACGCCGGGAACAGGTTGATAGGACGGAGTCTAAAAAATCAATACTATATTTGGAATGTGCGACTGCGTTAAATTTTAAAACATAATTCCAAACACTAAGTAGGTTAGTGTTATTTAGTAAGCATTAAGTCCATTAAATCGGTCGCGCGGCTTTGCCGCGCCACACCGATTTAATTTCATTAATGCTTACTAAAAGAACACTAACCTATACTTAATTAACACTGACTAACTTAGAGTTTGCCCCGCCCTATTACTACGTTATGATACTATATTAGAAGATGGCGCCATATAAGTGTTACGTCAGCGTGTTGTTAAAGTATTCACACACGTGCACGTGCTTTTCAAATATGGATGTAACACATAAATTTCGCGAATTTTTGACCGTCGGCTCATTTCTTTCAATCAATTTATGTGATGGCTGTTTTTTTTAATTTATTTATCTTGTTTTAATTAGTTGAGAAATCAAAACATATCAACTGATTGACATTAAGGAAAGAACGAAATATGTAAAAAATAATCGTTTAAAAAAGTCGGTGTCAGCGGAAGATACCAAGGCTAGGAATACCCCGTAAATACCAAATCAAACGAGATAACACATGATCTGTAAGTTGTTTAAAAACGTTATATCAATTATTTCAATTCTTGTATTTACCAAATTCGTAAACATAGGTACTGGTATAGCTCCCTTGGTTAGCGCTCAGCTTAATAAGGGTAGTTCCAGGACTGATGGCCCGGTGTCCGGATAATGTGACTGGGTGTGGTATCATGCCAACTGTCTACGACGTGATACTGTGCAGTGTGACAACACTACATTTGTCTCAAGTAGACATTGTCTCCAAAAGACTTAAATACTGTCGGTGGGACGTTAAACCTAATAAACTAAACTTGTATTTTAGTATTTAATTTAGCATCATATTCTTTCCTTAGGAGTCCCTTTGCAAAAGATATTTCCGAAACTCCTCATTCTTATGTAAATGTTTATCTATAAACATGATTATTTAAGCAACTTTAATAAACGTTTACAAAAGACGTCAACATGCGCCTGTGTGCACACCTCGTGTGTAGTGATCGGTGTAGTAAACACTGCCATATATGATATCAGTGTGTTTGTTGGATTTAACGTCCCACCGACAGTAATTCAGCCAGTCACGATGTCTACTTCATGCGGGTATAGGACTACCACACTGCAGTATCACGCCGTAGACATGTGGCATGATACCACACCCAGTCACATCATCCTGATACCGAGCTAACCAGTCCTGCAAATACCCTTATATGCTGAGCGCCAAGCAAGGGAGCTATAACAGTTCCATTTTTTACGACTTTGGTATGTCGGTTCGGGAATCGAACCAACGACCTTCCGCTCCCGAGGCGGACGCTCTAACCACTCGGCCACCGGAAAAGGTACGCTTGTTTAGCTAGTAATATCAATATGATATAAGTAAAAAGTTCTGTATTTGTAAGCTGTATTTTCCGAAAATGCTTCAATTAACGTGAAAGCGAAAGTAGGATAGTTCTCGAAAATTCTTACACTTGGGTTTATATTCGTATTTTTGATTAACTTCCTTTTTAAAATTCTCTACATCTCACTGGCTTAAGGTGTGGACTTTTTTCTAATGAGCTTTGAGATATTAACCGTAAAATATTGACAACACGGCAGAATCGATGAAATTCTACATGTTTAAATTCTTATTTTTGATGTAACTTACTTATTCTTTGACCAATTTCAAAACGTTAGGTACCAAAATAATCGTCTGAAAATTCTCTACATTTCACACGCTTTATGTACAGGAAAATTTTTAATACTTTTTGAGATACAAGCTCTTAAACCTCCTGAAAAAAGGAAAAATCACCAAAGCTATATGCACGAATTTCGTTTTTTCCCTATTACTCCATAAATCTTAGGTCAATCGTCAATCTTTAAGCATCAAAATAACGGCCAAGTATTGTTCTACAAATATTATTCATCATCATATTTTCAAAAATCAAAGGCTTTCGAGATATAAACTGTTAAACACACTGAGGGTTACCAAATTTTCGTTTTTCCGCCATAACTCAACCGATTCATCCCCGATCATCAAAAACTAAATATCATCTGAAAGGTTTTTCTAAACACTACACATTTTACGCATAGTGTCTCGATAAAATATTTACCGTTTTTGAGATATTTAAGGCCGAATAAAAATCCGATAATTGATATATGACCTTGACCTTTGGGATTTTCGGGAAACGGAAGTGACAAGGCTCCATAAAATCTAATACTGCATCTTCAGACAAAATTTCAAGCAAATCATACAAAAATTAAAGCCTACAGGGCTTAAAAACCGTTAAGTTTTAATACGAAAGTTTTATTAGCATTATGACGTCATGTGACGTCATATAGCGTTCATCTTTGTAATGTAAAGAAGACCTAGAGACTAATATTCAGTCCAAATATCAGCTTTCTAGCTCTTCTGGAAGCGATTTTATACGCATTTGAAATTTGACGTCATTAGTTAGAATATTGGATTCGCCATGAAACCTTCGCCTTTTCGAATTTGGAAACAAGGACACCGAAAGGCATAACTAGAGCCTAACATACCCATTCTGTGAAATTTTGATGAAAATCGGTCCAGAAATAATGGCTGTAGACCGCGTACAAACTTTTTCACCTGACGTCGAATCTGACGTTATATGACGTCATATGAATATGAAATTAATTGCATCTGAAAGCACATGGTTTGAAATATACGCCATAAAATTTTCATTGTTCTGAGTCAATGGCAACACCTCAAAATTAACACAAATATAAGAGGAAGAAAAAAAGAATAACTAGATGTCATTCGTCTAAACGAATGATAGGACTTTCTGCAACCTGTGTTAATGCAAAAAGCAGGAGATTGAAGTTTCATGTAATGACTCACCTCTGGTAGTATTTCATGTTCATGCTGAACAATTGACATTATATTCCGCGAAAAATAAGCGTTTAGTTACGAAGAAAAAAAAAAATAAGAAGCCGTAGTAGTAGTATGCTTATGACGTCATATGACGTCACGACTCAAAATATATGTAGAAATTATGCAGAAATGCAAACTGTGTAAGTAGCTGACAAAATATTCACACCTTAGTTTCAAGATGTACCATCTGTAAAAATTTGAAGAAAACCTGATCATAAATGGCGGCTGTAGAGCGCGAACACCATTTTTCACTATTTTTAGCTCTGACGTCACGTGACGTCATAGGGTGCTGAAAATGCTGTTGCTCAAAAGCGCATACGTTACTGAATAACTCTGAAATTTTCATTATTCTGAACAACTGGCATCATGTCGAAATCATTGCCCCAAATTAAAAATAAGTGGTATGCTTATGACGTCCTCTGACGTCACGATTCAAAATATTTGTAGAAATGCTGCAGAACTGCAAACTGTGTAAGTTTCAACTTTCTATCTCATCCTGAAGCTCTTCAATCCTTAATGCTAAAATGAAATTTTCGGTCCTATGTTCGAATCTTATTTCAGCCACAGAACTTCGGTCTTTCGGAATCTCGGTTAGCTAACAGGATATGCACACCTTAGTTTCAAGATGTACCATCTGTGAAAATTTGAAGAAAATCCGACCATAAATGGCGGCTGTAGAGCGTGAACACCATTTTTCACTATTTTTAGCTCTGACGTCATATGACGACATAGGGTACTGAAGATGCTTTTGTTCTAAAGCGCATACTTTACTGTCATAACTCTGAAATTTTCATTATTCTGAACAACTGGCATCATGTCGAAATCATTGCCCTAAAATAAAAATTAAGAATTATGCTTATTACGTCACATGACGTCATATGACGTCAGGACTCAAAATATATGTAAAACTTCTGCAGAACTGCAAACTGTATAAGTTTCAACTTTCTATCTCATCCTGAAGCTCTTTAATGCTAAAATGAAATTTTCGGTCCTATGTTCGAATCTTATTTCAGCCACAGAACTTCGGTCTTTCGGAATTTCGGTTAGCTGACAGGCAATGTACACCTTAGTTTCAAGATGTACCATCTGTGAAAATTTGAAGAAAATCCGACTATAAATGACGGCTGTAGAGCGCAAAAACCATTTTTCACTATTTTTAGCTGTGACGTCATGTGACGTCATAGGCTACTGACAATCATTGAAAACAAAATTAACTCACGTGACTAATAACCCATAAAAATTTCATGGTCCTAGGACTATTGCAACATATTAAAATAAGCGTTTACTTAGGAAGAAGAAAAGAATAATAATAATAAAAAAATGACGTCACGTGACGTAATATGACGTTTATTTTCACATAATTGTTAGACACCAAGAGACCTACTAACTGACAAAATTTCAACTTTCTATCTCGAATAGGACAGTTTTGATAAGCATTTAAAAATTGACGTCCTTGGTTCGAATCTTGGATCCGCCATAGATGCTTGGACTTTTCGAATTTTTTAAAACGGACACCGGTATACACAATAAGAACGTAATATACACATTCTGTGAAAATTTGATAAAAATCGGCCCTTTAGTAATGGCTCTGGACCGTGTAAAATCTTTCGTAGTCAATTTCAAATGTGACGTCATATGACGTCATAGGCTTCTGAAAATCATTGAATTCGAAATTTCAGCATCTGAATCATTTGTCATTTAATTTTCATTGCCCTTCGACAATTTCAACATATAGAAATACTCTTATTAATATTAGAAATACATTATCATATAATGACGTCAAGGGACGTCATGTGACGTTTATTTTCACAAAATGTTTCAGACTCCCAGAGTCCTATATACTGACCAAATATCACTTTTCTATCTCAAATAAATCCGATTTTATAATCATTTAAGAATTTACGACCTTGGTTCGAATCTTGAATTCGCTATAGAACCATGGACTTTTCGAATTTTGAAAAACGGACACCGAGATGCACAACTAGAACTGAATATACACATTCTGTGAAAATTTGATGAAAATCGGTTCATAAACAATGGCTGTAGACCGCGTACAAACTTTTGTTGCATATTTCAAGTGTGACGTCATATGACGTCACAGGCATATGAAAATCATAGAAATCAAAATTTCAGCCTTTGAAGCATGTGTCATTAAATTTTATTTGCCCTTTGACAATTTCAACATATAGAAATATTCTTGTTAATATTAGAAATACATTATCATATAATGACGTCACGTGACGTCATATGACATTTATTTTCAAAAAACTTTTAAAACTTCTAGAGACCTATATACTGACTAAATATCAACTTTCTATCTTAAATAGGACAGATTTTATAAGCATTTAAAAATTTACGACCTTGGTTCGAATCTTGGATTCACTATAGAACCATGGACTTTTCGAATTTTGAAAAACGGACACCGAAAGGCACAACTAGAGCCTAACATACACATTCTGTGAAATTTTGATGAAAATCGGTCCAGAAATATTGGCTGTAGACCGCGTACAATCTTTTTCACCTGACGTCAAATTTGACGTTATATGACGTCATATGAATATGAAATTCATTGCCTTCGAAAGCACATGGTTTGAAATATTTGCCATAAAAATTTCATTCTTCTGGGCCATTGGCAACACATCGAAATTAACACAAATACAAGAGGAAGAAAAAAAGAATAAGAAAATAAGAATAACTAGATTTATTGTTATAGAATATAGGACTTTTGAAAAATATTAAGATTAATACCGTTAGAAAGAATATATATTAAATTCTCTACCCTTTACTTTTTTTCGTATGGACTTCTTTTAGCTTTGACGTCACATGACGTCATAAGTGCTGAAAATTATTTTGTTAAAAAGCGCATACATTACTCTCATAACTCTGAAATTTTCATTATTCTGAACAACTGGCATCATGTCGAAATCATTGCGCTAAAATTGAATCAAGAAGTATGCTTATGACGTCACATGACGTCATATGACGCAACGCTCAAAATATATATAGAAATTTTGCAGAACTGCAAACTGTGTAAGTTTCAACTTTCTATCTCATCCTGAAGCTCTTTAATCCTAAAATGAATTTTTCGGTCCTATGTTCGAATCTTATTTCAGCCACAGAACTTCGGTCTTTCGAAATATCGGTTAGCTGACAGGATATGCACACCTTAATTTCAAGATGTACCATCTGTGAAAATTTGAAGAAAATCCGACCATAAATGACGGCTGTAGAGCGTGAATACCATTTTTCACTATTTTTAGCTCTGACGTCATATGACGTCATAGGGTGCTGAAGATGCTTTTGTTTAAAAGCGCATACTTTAATGTCATAACTCTGAAATATTCATTATTCTGAACAACTGGCATCATGTCGAAATCATTGCCCTAAAATAAAAATTAAAAAGTATGCTTATGACGTCACATAACGTCATATGACGTCACGACTCAAAATATTTGTAGAAATTCTGCAGAACTGCAAACTATGTAAGTTTCAACTTTCTATCTCATCCTGAAGCTCTTTAATCCTAAAATGAAATTTTCGGTCCTATGTTCGAATCTTATTTCAGCCACAGAACTTCGGTCTTTCGGAATTTCGGTTAGCTGACAGGATATGCACACCTTAGTTTCAAGATGTACCATCTGTGAAAATTTGAAGACAATCCGACCATAAATGACGGCTGTAGAGCGCGAACATCATTTTTCACTATTTTTAGCTGTGACGTCATGTGACGTCATAGGCTGCTGATAATCATTGAAATCAAAATTTCCTCACGTGACTAATAACCCGTAAAAATTTCATCGTCCTAGGACTATTGCAACATATTAAAATAAGCGTTTAGTTAGGAAGAAGAAAAGAATAATAATAATAATAAAATGACGTCACGTGACGTCATATGACGTTTATTTTCAAATAATTGTTAGACACCCAGAGACCTACTAACTGACAAAATTTCAACTTTCTATCTCAAATAGGACAGTTTTTATAAGCATTTAAAAATTGACGTCCTTGGTTCGAATCTTTGATCCGCCATAGATGCTTGGACTTTTCGAATTTTGAAAAACGGACACCGGTATACACAATAAGAACGTAATATACACA